>JANWGL010004499.1:10103-23996 GCA_025200755.1 Ceratobasidium sp. C01 | reverse complement strand
CCACCTCCCTACAGTCGGCTGTACTAGTCACGTGCAAAGGTTTGGAAACACGTGATTTATTTAAGGTCAAGTTGGGCATGTATTTTAGCTCGCACCCGCTAACTAGGAGCTCTGGCTTCTTGAAATTTTGTATGTAGCTACTTATACGTATAATACATGACTTGACAGAGTAACAGAGAAATTCAATTAGCTACGAGCGAGATTTGGAGCATACACTCACAGCACCACATCTGATAGTCTTCATGTTGCATACATATTTCAGGTATGATATATGCTATTTAGGGTGCATGATAATATCATTTGGACTATGGAAAGCTCTATGATACTGTAGATTAGCGATTTAAAGGCTATCTTCTAGTTCAGCAGCAGAATGAAGTAAACCCTATTCTACTTAATCCACGCGTTCACCGAAATGGTATAGGAGTTCAGTGTTTTCTCTTCGTAAAGTATCTATATATTATTCTGAATGTTTGAGGTAGCATCTATAATGTATAAGATTGAAAAACTCATCTCACATAACTGTGGAAGTTGCTAAGGAACACTGCGACTAGCTTTCCATGAGATTATTCCAGCTTTGTATTCCTGGAGTAACTTTAAAACCATCAAGCTACCTTATCATACAGATTAATACAGTCCCAAATGATATTATCATGCACCCTAAATAGCATATATCATACCTGAAATATGTATGCAACATGAAGACCACCAGATGCGGTGCTGTGAGTGTATGCTCCAAATCTCGCTCGTAGCTAATTGAATTTCTCTGTTACTCTGTCAAGTCATGTATTATATGTATAGGTAGCTATATACACAGTTTCAAGAAGCCAGAGCTCCTAGTTAGCGGGTGCGAGCCAAAATACATGCCCAACCCGACCTCGAACAAACCACGTGTTCCCGAACCTTTGCACGTGACTAGTACATATCCTCTTGCGGTGCCCCCATTTCACGTTATTATAACTTAAATCTAGCTCTTGAATCGAGCATGAGGTGTACTTCATGGATGCTAATTTTGGTGCAAGAGTTCGGAATACGTGTCTATACATACATGTTGCCCTCAGTCTGTATGTACAGAGTGCTCTCTGAGACTTTAAGGTCTTTTGAATCTATTATAGCAGAGATATAGGTCTTGCACGCGAGAAGGGGTCGATTTTCAGACCTCAGAAATCCTGCCCCAATTGATGCGCATTGCCCTCCGCATCAATCGTGCGACTGCAGCCCACTACTTCATGTCTCGATCTGATGACTTTTGACCCCTCTGTGAGTCTTATAAGTTTCAGGATTATTTAATTTCTCAAGCGCTGAGTGCATGGATTTATGAAAACTGCAGTAATAAGCTTGTTCATGTTTGACATCTTGCTGAAAGTAACGTATCCCTAGATTCTTAGGTTAGTCTCTCCAGAGTAATGCTTAGGAAAGATATGGCCACGAAGGCCGCGTGTAGCTGCTAAGCAACAATTCCTGCTCATGATAAGGAAATGCAGCTTTATTATTGCTTGACTTGTGCTGGAAGGAAGAAAGAAGGAAGACCAGAGCGAAAGCTATCGGGGCCAAGTCTTTCTCCCTCAAGGCTTTACTCACTCCCGGGCCTTCGACAAAGAGCGTTGTGCGGTACCTGGAAGAAATTGGAACGTTGAGGTTGCAGGAATGACGGTACACGGTAGACTAAGGTGACGTATTGTTTTCTACCGACGATTGACACAATGGTAATGCACGATTACAGGAAGTTACATACCGGGGACCGCCTGTGCGCGTCGACGAGGGAACGGATGGAATGTAGAAATCATTGGGAGTGGACGACGGGATACGAAGCCGGAGGTCTCAAAAATAGTTGAGGAGCGGCTGGAAACCGTGTGGGGCGTAGGCTCGTCCGGTGGGCTTTGATAAGGTTATTTGTATAACGCACGGGGATTGTCCTACATAACCCCAGGGTTGCACGGACAATATAATCAATGAATCAAAAACAAAAAGGAAGAAAGAAGGGAGAGCAAAGATATCCTTGGGGGGATGGCGCGGAATATACGCAAAGGTTACCGGTGTCGCCTGTGAACGGCCCACCCCCAACCAAAAAAAAATAAACCAAAAAAGGCCCGAATCGAAAGTAAACATTACAAACGCAAAAGCCTACGCCACCACGAAATCAACGCCCAACCACGCTCATACAGCCACACCCTTCCCTCATTTTCCCCCTTTTCTTGCTCACGATTCCACTCCTTCACCTCTGACACCGTGGCCTCCGAAGTCGAAAGATTCTCAATCGCAAATTCGCCAATGGTCCCAGACGTCCAGTTCCGTTCTCCCCAGTCGAAAACTGCCGAGACTCCGCCGTCCGAGTCGCGGTGGGTGATTACACCGCTACACCTATAGGTGTTGGATATTATATCAGTATATGCGTTCGATATCATTGTGAGGCGGGATGAGAACGCACCGAGGTATCCCAGGCATCCCACAATACACATCCAGGACCTCTCCCGTCCCGCTCCTAGAGCGTATCACGCTTGAGACATTCAACTCGCCAAGTCCGAACGTTAACCCTACATCAGGGCGTTAGCGTTACATCCACAATCGGCACCAAGGAAACCACTCACAGTTAGACGCAACTACAAGTCAACACCAGATCTACCTCAGCGCGAGCATTAGACTAAAAACATAAACAAGCTCACACAAAACTCTCGCCCCCGCAGGCGCAGGAACCCTCACACCATCCACAGTCTCAAACTTCCACCCGACTCCATTGAGAATCGCCTTCCGCTTCGAGCCCTCGTTCACTAGCTCCCGGACTATGAGCGCCAGCGCGCCCAGAGATAGGTTGCTAATAGACGAGTTGGAGAATGCTTGAGCGGCAAGGACGAGGTACCCGTTTTTGAGGTGGACGTGAGTGGATGGGAAGGAGTCGGGTAAACGAAGTCTAGAGAATAATGTTAAGAGCTGGAGAATCTAGGGTTGAGGTGATACTCACCTTGCGTCGAGTATATACAAAAGTCGACTCGTCCGTTCAGGATCGTATTGCTCATCGCCATAGAATTGCTGCGAAACCCATGAACCTCAGACTAAAAATAAACATGCGCATATATCCGACGTACCTTGTACAACCACGCGACGATCACGTCCCCCGAGCTCAAGAACGGGACCTCGAATCCTAGTTCTTTGACCTGCGCCATCGCTTCAGACTGCAACCGCTCAATCTCCGGGCGAGGAAAGTATATCGCTCGCTGCTGAATAGGCCCATCACTCGCCAAGTCCTTCGACTCGGCGTCTTGAACGAGCGCAAACTCCTTTGGCCCGTAGGTCGTCCATCCTTCTGGGGCCTGCGCGTCTCGGCACTTCGCAGCGACCTCCGCCCACGGATCCCCCTCCAAATGGGGCTTCAGATCTTTCCCCTTCATCACGCTTATCAGCCCACGCATGACTTGACTCGCCCCTCCAGCATCCATCAAAATATGCGGGAACGTAAGCGAAAGCACCGTAGCGTCGTTCAAAACCGAGACGTGTAGGTGGAACGCAGGACATTGGGTTGAGAGATAATGTTCGAGGGTGGGTTGGGGGGCGTGATAGTAAAGCGAGTTATTGCGGGTGAGGAGTTGAGTTGTAATCGTCGAGGTGCGCTCAGGGAGAAGTTCAGTGTCGTTGAGATATTTAGGGATGATCTATGACGGAGATTTCAGCGGTGTAGCGAGGCACAAGAGAGTGGACATACATTGAAAGTCGTAGTCAACTCGGCGTGGTCAGCGTCGGGAACGAGAGCTTCAATCGCTGGCGACTATTCAACTCAGGTCAGCTCTGAACGCATTCCCGATATCCGACTCACTTCGGGAGACACGCGACGCAGACAAGACCCAAGCATCGGCCAAGCACGAGCGATTCTCGACGCAGAGGCACGCAACTTGGCCTCATCGATAACGCCGCTGAAGACAAGAGCCATAGTCAAAGTCAGATGAGCACCGCCCGAATGGGTGTCCATCGGGGATATAGATTCGACGTGAAAATGATCCATCAAGATGTTTGAAGCAGACAAAGAAGGGGCGAAATGTTGAGGGGGAGCAAGGTTTATCGCCTTCGCAAAGTCCTCATCGAATATATAGCCAGCGAAACGCCCACGAAGCGTAATCTATCGAGCTTCGGCAATCCCAAACTATCGCACCTTCACACACGAGTGCAGCATGAAACTTCATCTAGGGCGTTCTCAACAGCGCCGTCGCCATCGCAGAATATCATGGAACATGACGCGCCCTCGAGATAGGAGAGTCACCGCCAAGTTGGTCGAAAGGCCCATGGATCTATTCAAGGTCGACAGCGGAATACAGGGCTTGACAGCCTTCGGGCTGACCAGTGATCGACGATCGTCCGAGTTGGGAAATTCGACTACAATTTCGCGAGGAACAAGAGAGATCCCGCAGCAAGGAAGTCAGACAGGATATGACCGCGATTGACCAACACGCGGTGAGTCGCAGAGTCGGCGACGGACTCCTCGAGTCTACATGAGTGCAACGTAATCCCTACGAGCGAGCAAAGAAAACGGGCCAAGCCAAGGAAGCAGTCTATTCGAGTACGTACTAGAAAACGTGATTTCCGAACGGTTGGCGAAGACAATCCCATGCGGTAACCCAGTGAAAACAAGAGCGGGATACCAACGCCGTATGCCACAGAGTCAATGAAGTGAGAGGTTTCCGGATATGGTTCCAGGTAGCCCCAAGCTGGAATCCAGGGCGGATGACAAATCATGCCAACAACGGCGAATCAAAACCTGGAATCCAAAGACGGCTGAAACGTCCAAACTCGTACGTCATCAATGGGCGTCGACGTCGTTCCGACTCTCGCTATAGTCCCAACGCGGTCCCGACCGTACCATCTATCTCTCTCTAGCCATCACATCGGCGGACCCGTAGACTTGTCAGAGTGCAGGTCCAATAGCGCCGAGAGAAACTCCAGGCAGAGATAATCATCTCACACACGGGCCAGATATCAGAGGTAGGACGAGGAGGGATCCCACTGTTAATCAACCGTGAATGATTGTTGAGATATCGTCAATACACTATAGGAGAGAGTGGCAAAGAAGGTGTCCGGAGCGATCGTTCCGTCTCTAAATTCCAAGGGAGCGATAAGTTTTGTTATCAAATTGTAGACGAACCTATTAATTCATGCCATAAGAAAATCTGTATTGTTTCCATTCGGAAAATGAACATAGTTCCCATAAGTCAAAATAGGGCCCTAGTATAACCGTTGACCGATCCTGATAAGCACCGTCGGCCGCCGAGGTGGAAGCAAACTAAACTAGCCGTACAATATGAGAGCAAGATATCACAGTGTCACATTGATTAGTACCCAAGCTCAAATTAATTCGTTTTAGACCGTGAGAGAAGAACGAGAGGAGTAGACTGCTAGATTAAACTGAGACTACTCGAGTAGGGAGCGAGGGAAGTCGGTACAGCAGACGCAAGAAAAGAGATAATGTCAACGGGAGAGATTTCTTGATCTCCTCTTAGGCGGAGGCGCAGAGACCATCGAGCAAGTAGATGCAAAACAACAATAGATTTGAACCGTGACGTCGATTCCAAAGACGGCGAACCGTGAGCGTGAAACTGAATTGAAATAATTGGATGCGAAGGCATGGAAAAAGCGACAAGTAAGAAGGCAACCAGCTAGTTGTCAGTTTCATAGTTCGGAACCAAGGCCAAAGGATATACAAGAGTGGTGGCAGCGAAGTCGCTGATGATGTGGAGGCATGTGGCTCAACTACAAAGCGCCGCAAATAGTGCCAAAATAATCACGTGCCAATCAATCAAATCACGAACCAATTGATTGATTGATTAGTTTACACTCAACGCATTGTGCTACACTGAGCACTTCCAACCTCTAGCAAAAGAGACTCCCGCCAAAGCTCAACGATTGCACTGCAAAAGGAGTTTGTCGTAGATAACTTATACCTTCTCGAGTTAGCAGCCGCACTCTGCCACAAATAATAAACTCGCGCCTGACACAGCTCTGATTGGCACGTGGCAATATAAACACGGTGTATAGGTGCATAGTCCTCGCACGTCGACCTCTGCCCTAAGCCGCACTCTCACCACCTAGTTCAACGCTAATTGGACATTATACTTGACTTTGTTTTCTCCCGAACACACCTTGTCCCCGGCTGTCGAGTGTCACGAGATACTCCCCAATGTCTTTTGCAAGAACCGTTGTTGATAGGAAGGAGCTGTACGTAGCTAGAGAGTTCTCAACGACTCAGGTTTCAAGATCTATACTAAAGTACAACTTGACAGTGCGCTAGGTCACGGACGGCAACCTAGTGTAATCCTCGAACGGCCAATTGCTCGCTCGTATTCCGAACAATCCCATGAACTCGTTCACTCACCTCAGGACCAGTGGGACGAATATACTCATCCAAACGGATCACTTTACTGGACATGCTCGACCCTCGCTGTACGGGTCGTTTCAGATATCGATCCTCCATTATTTAGAATGCCCTTGAGGTCGGACCCAGCTTTGATACGCCAGTTGATGGCGGCACTAGATGAAATTCCGCAAATCAAAGATCACCAGAATTGGGAGATATACACCGATGGCCGTTCATGCATATATATCAACCACGAAGCACGCGCCGCAAGTACGAACGTCCAGTCACTAAAAGATTTCAAAAACCAGATTGGCCAATCTCGGCGAGACGTGAAAACTAGTATGTTCGTTCCTTTTTATTTAGATGAGAAGCACTAAATGACGCTGAAAAGAACTCAAGCAAGAAGAAGAATATTGGGCTTTTGTGCAATCGCATCCGAACCATAAAGACTTGGCCGAAGGGGCGCTAGATGATGCTACTGAGGCCTTGATCTGGTGTCACGCAGGTAGGTGGCTGGATTCAAATTTAGGAGTCTAATGAGCGAAATTATCATTTATAGATCGCCTCCTCTTCAAGACTTCCAACGCGCCGTTTTCAAAAGAAAATGCTCAAGAGATGTCTGAATTGATTAAAACTATCTCCGGTAAGTGTGCAAGTCGCTGGCTAGTAAGACCTAACTAAACCGCCTCGGAAAATAGAATTGAAACGACCTACCCTCAAAACGTGGTACTGTGCCGCAGTCATGCGGGCCGTATGTGAGTTCAAGTTTTTCCTCCAGTGTATTACTGGCCTCAACTCGTAAACCTAGCTCGTGATCGGTTAGGATCCCATTATGGGCAACTTGACGCTCGTGAAATACGGAACAAAGAGCGTGCGGAAGATGCAAGCTCGACTCCGCCCTTCAATTCTACCCTCGTATGGGTCCTATGGCATATATTCGCATGTATTACCTTTAACTCCCCTAATGGCTATCTGAATCGAATCAACAATGTTGTACGTATACCCGTCATTTCCTCACACTCCATCGCTTACGGCTTGCGCATTGCCAGGATCGGACTACTGCTGGTGGCGGTGTCAATACGTTACGTTGGAGGGCGTTCTTAACATCGGTGTGTAAAGAATGGACGGACAGCAATCTTCTGGTTAGTCAAACATTAGATGATGAATGCGTCGAGTTTAATTTAGTTCTTTGTAGGCAACCGTTCTCGTTTCGTACGCACAAGCTCTTTTGAAAGTCTAATTCAGGACTAAGTGTTCTTATTTGAACAGCGCTACGGTTGCAGTCCTGGCTATACCTGGGCTCAATGGGATAGCACAGATTGCCGGTATAATCTCGGTCCTTTGCGCTATTAGCTCCGTGCTGTGCGGTATGCTTTTAATCTTCAACCACCAGAATCGAATCGAGACATTTGGTGACACAGGGGTTAGTTCCATAGATCTACAAACTTATTTTACACCGCTAACCCTAAATAGACTCGATACTTCGAACGAGCTAAGTTTGGTGGTATAGTAACCAACCGTCCTCTCGCCATCATACTTAGCCTTCCGCTGGCCCTTATGCTTTGGGGAATGTTCTGGTTCATATTCGCTATCGTCAGCTGCGCATACAGTTCCAGCCTTCAAGGGATCTCAGATCAATACTTGCAGGCGACTCGGATCATCGCACTATCCTTTGTGTCAATTCTAGGCGTCATTGGACTGGTCTTCATGTGTTTCATATACAACCTGTGGCGCACAGAGAGTCCAGCCCAGGGGGAATCTAGTATTATTGGACAGCACCACCTTACAACTCCAACTGTCTCCGGAGCAGGTGGAAATCCACTAATGCAGATGTCTAGGGATTGGCGTTCTACCCGAAACAAAAAGAAGACATCCTCCAAGAGCTCTGCTGAAGCCGGTTCAGATTTCAGTTCTTTTTCATCGCGGCCGAAAACTGTGTCTGGCCAGACCCGACAATTTGTGGCAGACTACAGGAATGAGAGCATATAGTTGTTCTGGGTTCATATGAGCGAAGGTGGAAATTTATTTTAATGGATTTTGAAGGCCGGAGTGGGTACGCAGGCCCTTTGACTAAGACGCCATTGTATTCACTAAGTACAAATATAAAACAATACCAGTGTGCACAAACGCTCAGCCAAACAAAGATTACAACCGCAACGGCCTATACCACCACGAAAGCAATGACCGAACCTTCCCCCACGCCCACGCCTCCCCATTCTTCCCGGCCTTGTTCCGCCCTTTCATCCCTAGTTGTGGCACACTCGGGGCAGGGAGCTGCTCAATGGCAAATTGTCCGACGGTTCCAGATGTCCAGTTTCGTTCTCCCCAGTCAAAGACCGCTGAGACTCCCCCAGTGGAGTCGCGGTGATTTATTACGCCGCTACACCTGCCAGGATGAAACGGAAGTGTCAGTTCGATGGGACGGTGGGAATGGGTAATAAAAATAAAAGTGGGCTTGATCAGGAGGCTTTAGGTGTCGCGTTAGATGGGATGGGCTTGATTGGGTGAGGCGGGAACGCACCGAGGTATTCCATGCAACCCACAATACACATCTAGGACTTCTCCGGTCCCGGTCCTAGGTCGTATTACACCTGAGAGATTCAGATCCCCGAGTCCGAACGTCAACCCTATATCCGAACATTAGCACCCTACCTAGAAACTTCACCTTGGAATATACTCACAATTAGATGCGACTACGATGAAGGAATAGACGCATATGAGTACCTTTCAAACTTCAAAGATGGACTAAAACTTACACAAAACTCTCTCCCCCGCAGGCGCAGGAACACGCAAGCCGTCTGTAGAAAGTCTTTATGTATATACAAAGAGAGTTCTGGAATCGTATGGAATGAAATAGAATGAAATGGAACGTACCAGAACACCGTAGAAGGTACAAGAAAGTAATCGAGTCAGTATATGCGCCATACATGCGCATACATACCCGCCTATGACTCGGCGACTTTTGGGGTATAAATAGGGGTGCGTTTTCGCCCCTAGCTCCCTATCCATTCTCATTCTACTCACTCAGTCTTTACTCTCTCGCTTTTGTACAATTTATATCTATTTATTTATACAATACATTGTGTGATTTCTATGGAGCAGACGGATTTGCGAACAAAAACCCTAGAGCTTCGGGCTAGATGTCCCGGTGCTGCAAACCGACTTGATCACCCACGTTCTCCACCCTCGGTTTCATATCGAAGAGTAATCCGGATCGTCAAGACCGGATCGCACAGTCTCCGTGGAAAACTAGCTAAAAAAGACGGTGGCCAGGGCGATCGGTGGTTTGTCGTACCAAGGTTATGTGTTAAACAAAAGTCGATTAGAGAAAAGAGGAAGAGGAGAGGTAACAGTAGGAGTAAGCATCAACAGTTGGCTAGTATACGATCTCTACTCACCAAAACCAACTGCTCATTACACATAGGCCAGTCGAAGAGCGTGATAGCAGTATAACGAGGAGTGAGACTACCGAATTCGAGCTCCTCTAAAGCCACCGAGGCAAGCAGACAAGCCCAAGACTAGGTCTTATTGTAAACCGGGATTTTCGTGTTGGGGAGAATAGCGAGTGAGATGAAAACGAGGGATAGCAAGAGCGGGAAGGAATTCCATTGAGTGACAATGTTTGATCTCGTAAAGATAGAGCAAGCAAGAGAGCGACGACCTTGGGGTTTCCTCCAAGGAGTTCGTACTATTAGCCAAAAGTTCGACGCGCGTAACCCGAGTCCCTGGTCTACAAGTTCGCGCTATCGGCAAAATTGGACTCGTGTTGTGTCAGCTGGCTTGGGTTAGGCGGCCTAGTGCTGACTCACCGGTTCAAATGTACTATAGACTCAATTGCTAGGGGAGGTTGGCTAAGAAACCACGTTGTAGCCATGACTGCAGCGTCGGTCGCGGTTGGGGACGAGACGCACGAGTAATCGTATAACCCCGTGACATGCTGTCGTTCTTCTCGAGCAAAACGAAAGATATGGAGACGGAGGACAACGAAGAACTGTTGAATGATGCGGAGAATCAAACGAAAAGTGCCCGAACACGTGACATGACGTCGTTTCTCCCCGAATCACACAAGGAACAACAAGACCCGCCAGCCTCGATCAATCCCATCAGAGATCAGGGTCTGAATTGGCCGCCCGTTGCAAACAAGCATTCTCGACGTTGACGACACAGCCGGATTATTCTAGTGAAGGACGCATCTCGTTTCTCGTAGCCGGTCAAACTGGAATAACGATAGAGGAGACGCGGTCGACGAGAGTTATGTCGGCGGGTCGACCGGATGCTCACCTGAGACCCCCCGAATCGCGAGTTGTCACAAGTGGCGGATTTGACGCTTTCGGAATCGCGGGACTACTTCGATCGTAAGAGCGATGGAGAGAGGTGAGTGTTAGAGCTTCCCAACGTGCATTTGGGGTTACAACCCGGATTCTTTGTGCAGGTCAGATATTTGCACGAGACAGATGATTTAAGAGAACGATAGACCCCCCGGTCATGATTAGGCAGGAGGTAGCTGTCGCAATTTATTATCGGATAAATACTGCGTCAGAGACGTACATACATTTACGCCGTTAGAAACCAGCGGATCAAGACCGCAGGAACTCACCTAGCAAAACCAAATGAAGCCCAAAACATGACCACATTATAGATGCCCTAAACCAACTCTAGACGGATAGCGCTCGCCAATTACTAGACTCCACTTTTCTGCGTGTGTGATCTGCGGGCTTTGATCTCACGTCCTGTAGCTGGTCAGAGAGGGCTCGTGTATTCGGTTGTTTATTAATGTACTTACATGTCCGTGCTCGCACGTGAGTTAATTTTGAGATGCAGGTGGTGGTTGCGATTTCGGTTGAGGCTACGAAAAGGGATTGCGTCGATGGAAGTCGAGGTTGGACTCAACTCGTACTATCGGTATGGGTGTTCGCCCATAGTTCCAGAATCGCGAGTGGGGGCGATATGGCCAGAACGGACGGCGACCAGAGCGAATCCAAGACCGAGGTAGTATGCTCACTAACACACTTTCACAATAGATTCAGTGTGTCTACCTCCAGCATTCCGGCGCTTCACGTCAATTGAGCACCACCACTCTCGACATTAGGAGGTTCGACGCTCAACCCTAACGCTCAAGCGCTGTCTACCTTCCGTTTGCTCCAACTTGACCTCCAGTCCAAAATTCAAATTCCTCGCTACTTCATTTGCATCCTTAAGTATCTTCTCCACCTAGTATCGAGATATATGAGACCAGTCGTCCCATCAAGATATCATAACCCGTAGTCAACCTGGCGAAACAGGGTCGTACCAGTTTCGAGATGGGGGCCCGCCGCGTTAGGATTGAGCTGAGTTTTAGTCGTTCATAGGTGACGGAAGGGGAAGTGAACAAAGACGCAAAAGACAGTTGACGTTTAGCCGCAGTACTGTCGCAAAAGGCTGACCACTACGCTCAAGAAGGTCGAGCACAGAACAGGCTGAGCAGTAAAGACAGAAGCTCCGGCAGTCTCCTCGGCGACGAACAGTGGAAGAACATATTCGATAGAAGATGAGGACCAAAGAGCAGCTTCCTCTACGATCTGTCCAGAGTCGCCTTGATTCCCCGCGTCCCGGTCGTTATTCGCGAGTTATTAAGGTATCTGTCCACGAATAATCGTCCTAGCGGTTCGTTCAATAGTCGCAACATAGCCGGAGCGAATTGAATGGGAATGGTTTTGGCAGTAACGATCCCACTCGTCCGTTCGGATGTTGCGTTCCGAATCGTCGAAATCCCCATGACCTACAACTGGTCTGAGAACATACGCACCCAATAAGGCACCTGCTTCTAGGAGGGTCAACACCGCTACGTCTGACGTACTTACGCGACCATACCGACATACTATCGGCTCATGTCGAGGTGGCAATTACAACTTCTAAGCAAGTCGTGGTTGCGATGGAATCATAGCTTAAACCTACTAGTGGAAGCGCCCGTGCGGGCGCCGGGCTGAATCACCTTGCTCATTGGTACTCGGTATTTAAACAGAGCAACCTAAAGGCCGGATGCTCACCGAAAGCGTGAATCGAAACAGAACCAAACGGCGTACAACTCGTATTTAATTCAAGCATTAGAAGACTAAAGCTTGCATGTGAAAAACATCTGATTTGTTACATGCCGTTGTCATGCGTCTCTTTTATTGCAGGTTAGGTTTTGAAGAGATCGTTATACGAGCTATCGCACTTCATTTTATTTGCGACTACGCTTGGCGGCAAGTATCAGTAGGGATATTCGTACTTGCATTTGAGGTCTATTCTATGCTCTATAGACAAGTCGCTCGAGTCTTAGACTCGAGCCTGCGCAGGCACTGCGCATACAGTGACTCGGTATACACAAGCTTGGGCACAGCGCTGGTCAGCCAAGCTGATTTACTCACATACGTAGCCCACAAGTAATGTAAATATACACACAATATTATATGTGATTAATTGAACCTGGCGCTGTCCGCCGAAAACAACAATCACTGAGCACGGTAGAGGTGACAAGGTGCTTATCCAACCTACCTTTTATATCCAGTGACAATACGCGCTAGGCCGTTCCGGTGAGCTGCTCTTATCGACGTATGGATTACGCAGCGGGCTCACTAAGCAATTCCTGACATAGACCCGGAGACAAAGTAAGTACGGACTGCATTGGTGCATAAATTCACTCACAATCTTCCTCCGATACATTAGGAGCAGAAGAAGAGGTTCTGTGCATTCACAGCTAACGATGAGTAGTAGCGAGGGGTGGGGATAATGTTGTGTGAAACGTGAGTCTCTACAATCGTTATCAGGTATGATTCCGGGTAAAAGAGTATACTGTTGGTGGGGGCTAAGACAAGGTGGCGCTGTTGTTATTCAAGATATCAACATCTATCATGTACTGAATCTTTGCAATCACTCACTAATCCACCTAACTTTAGTACTAGCCTTTTCCCATGCGGAAATGTCTAACAACGGGCTCGCGAGAGGGTCCTTACTCCCGGTTGAGAAACAGTAGATATTGACTCAATCAATACACAGAATGTACTCGGATTATTGGTTTCAAATAAAACTGTGGAATATATGAGTCCATCTGCTCGTTCGAAAACCGTTCTGGGGTTTCGCAGGAGGCGGGGGTCATCAAGTGATGAGTGATGCTTTTTGATGCGCAAGGTGCAACTACGGCCGGACAACTCATAGAAGCGAGGCACCAAAATCGCACCGAGTGGGTAGTATGAATCTCAAATTGATAATAAGGCCATTGATAGTTACATGACTGACAATGGTAGTCGCCCGATATGAGAGCCGGACGCCTGATACTGTAACCGGAATTCGGTATGCTGACACATAGAGACAAATAACATACCAAGACAGAGACAAAGGACCCTTCACATTGTTTGATCAGACCCTGAATATTAGGGGGGGAGTGACCTTGACTAGAGGAAGCGCCCGCGCGGGCGCCGGCTGAATCACCTTGCTCAGTGGTACTTGGTATTAACAAAGTGATCTAAAGACCAAATGCTCACAAAGAGCTGGGATCGCAACAGGACCAAACGGGGTACAACTCCTCAGCAAAATCCCCC
>JANWGL010004492.1:0-25804 GCA_025200755.1 Ceratobasidium sp. C01 | reverse complement strand
TAGCGGCCGTCCTCCGATTGTGCGCCAGCCCAGCCGGACTTCTCCACACGATAGACGATCAGAAGCTCCCCCGGACTGCATGTCAGACAGCCCTCTCCGCCTGAAAACCCACACACACACAGCGCAAAGAAACTATCCGACATTGTCGTCAACGATATTGTCGTCAATTACACATAGTCGCAGTCAGCAGATAGCGGCTGTCACTAGTGCCAGCTATCTCAAGCACAGCCCCAGATACCATTATCTGCACACAAAGTACATAAATACACACAAGCGCCCATCAGTCGTAAATTGTCATCACACTCTATTCCTCCGCTCTACTCTTCTACTTCTTCTCCGATCCCAAGCTCACTTCCGCCTCGACTCAATCTTCCCGCGCTAAACAGTGTGCTCGTCGCACTTCCTTGGCTGCGAGTATCACTGCTCCCCCGTCGTCGTACCCGTGTACCTCGCGCCGGAGGCTCAGTAAATCCTCCTCCCTTGCCCTTCGCAAGCTCCGCGCTGAGCACCTTTTCCTGTCGGTCCAGCTCAGCGAACTTGGTCTCCGCCGCCGCCGTCAAGACATGTGTCTCTTCTTCGAGCTCTAGGTGCTCCGCCCGCAGCTCCTCTGTTGGGATCCGCGTTCCTGGCCCCGGGCTTGAATCGGTCCGCGCGGACGCAGGAGGTCGGCCCAATCCAACCGAGGACCTCTCCGCACCGCCAGCCGTAGGAAACGCAATCGCCCCGGCTCCAGGCGTATGCACACTTGGCTCTCGCTCGATCCCCATGAGTTTCATTGTTGCGTTCAGCCGCTCGCGTTCAATTCTATCTTCTTCGTCTTCCTCGTTGTCGAGCTTCCGCCCGCCTACAATGATTGGGCTCGAAGGTGTAGTACGCGGCCCGTCCGCACGCAAAGTGAGCGGCTTTAAGCCTGCGATTCTGGGGTCTACAGGTGCCGGCTGTTCTGCTGGAGCAGTACCCCTCGCGAACGGGTTCAACTTGCTCCAATCCATCGACAGTCCCCGGCGTTCACGCTTGCCCATGGGCGTCGCGGGACTTTCCGGACCAGCTGGTGTAGGTTCGGTCGCCGCCGTCGTGATACGCAGAGGCGGTCTAGTGACAGCAGCAGGCGGGGGCGCAGGCGACGACAGGGCTAGACTGCCGGACAACGATGTAGCGCGTGCAAGCAAAGACTGGCTCCTCGGCTTCGTCTCGATCCTGGCTACAGCAGGTGATGGCTTGGGCTTGGGCTTAGGTTTGCCCTCATCCCCATAGTCGACTGAGAGGACGTGCTCGAAGCCTTCTTGCGAGATGATACGGTCGATGATCTTGGAAGCGTACAACGTCAGAGCTTTATTTGCGTCCTTGAGATGCTTGACTTCCGCTCGGAGAGCTACAAATCCGTCAGCACCCACCTCGCCCGTTATTCGACTTCACTTACCATCAAGCTCAACATTCGACACCTTCACCTCTGGCACCTCCTCGACCTTCTCTTTCTCCTTCTCCTTCTGATCATCCACGTCCGGTCCACCCTCCTTAATCTCAGCCCTCCCAAGCTCAGCAGCCAAATCCAACCCAGGTCCCGCAACTGGCAAATCAGCCAAACTCTCCGCCGCAACCTTTCTCGCGCTCTTCACACTTCTGGTGCTCCGCCCGCTTCGCGCAGGGGATACTGGACGCCGCATCGCATACGACGAGCGACGCGTCTCGACGGGGGACAAAGACTCGGCTTTGCTCATCTGCTCCGATTCGCCTCCTTCTCGACTCATGCTGATGCTTCCATCGACAGATTCGTCGTCGTCGGCGTCGGCTTCACCTCGGCGCGTGATGTCGATCTGCCCGCTGAGCGTTTTCTCCCGTAGAAGAGTAGTGAACGCCTCGTTTTCCTCCTGGAGCGACATGTTCACCCGTTGGATTTCTGCGAGCTGACCTTGTAACATCCGCACAGTATCCCCCAGACTCCCGTGTGATGTTCCCAGTGTGGACAGTTCCAGCCTGAGCGCAGTCATCTCAGGCGGCTCGGACGCCTCGCCATCTGTCCCCCTTTCCTCCGAACCACGCTCCCTCCGCGGGCGCCCCTCCTGAGCATTAGCATCCTCCTTGAGCTCATCCTCCTCTCCATCCTGCCGCTCAGCCTGATGCTGTTGGTACTCCTTCCATTCCCTTTGTGCATCCGTCAGGGACTGGATCCTCGACTTGAGATGTGTCGTGTTGTCGTAAAACGCTTGTCGCTCCGATTCGAATTGCGCGGCTTGTTCCGCGAGACGGCGCGAACCGTCACGGTTCTCCTTTTCGATTTCACGAAGCTGGATGCGGAGTTTGTCGATGACATTGGACTAGAATGCGAATCAATTAGATGTTCACAATTCAAAACACAGCTGAATGGGCAGTGGACGAGGACGACCAACACGCACCTTTTTCGCAATGTCTTCTTCCAAGCCTGCTCGCTCAGTCTCCCATCGTTCTTGGTCCGCATAGAGCTCCATGAGGCGCGCCTCGCCTTGACCCATAGCGGCTTGCATCTCTGCAATTTCTGTATTAAGTTTCAAAATAGTCTCGTCTCGTCTCGATAAACGCATCATGAGCTAAATAATCAAAGATATTAGCATCCCCCAAAGAATAAAATGAAAGAAAATTAAAACGCACCTCTTCTTTCTCCTCTACTTCCCTCCTTAACGCGCCTTCCAACGCAGTAGCCTCGCCCGAAGTCCCGCTCCCATCTAACACCGGAGTCGCATTCTTCACCCCGTTCACGCTCGATGGAGGAGGCGGAACAGCCGCGCGGGCAGTGGCGCCTCGGGCAAGTGGGCTCGCGCGTGCAGTGCCTTGTTCGCTGAGTGGTGCGTTCGACCGAGAGACTGCGACGCGGGGTGAACCTTGGTCACTCCCTCCTCCGCCTGTAGACTTTCGAGGACGCGTAGTGGAGTTGGATAAGCTTGTGGGGCGCCGGACGGCAGACATAGCAGACATGGTGCGCGTGCGCGTGTGGGGAGGAATGGTACTCATCGTGGTAGTAGTAGTAGTAGTAAGAACAAACAGGGGTGTAGGCGTAGCAAGCAGCTAGAGGATATGATATACGAATAGGCGAAGAAGAAAACAACGAGAATACAGCGCGCGAATGGGTATGGTCGTTAGGCACAAAGACAGCCGAAGTTACAACGACGCGTGAGGTCGATATATTATTATTCACTAGTTTGTTGTCGTCGTTTCGTCGGTGTTGTCGTTCTTCCGTTTAAACACGAACGCGCCGCGTCGTTGCGCTGGCAAGAATACGTGATCCGCAGGCGAACGCGAAACGAGAAACGCCCTCGGAAATAGCCACGTGCTTTGATGAGCGGGCAGGGCCGAGCGCTGGGCGGTACTAGTGTTTGTTCTTGCTTTATGTGCGAGTTGGTCGCTGATCGAACGTTATATGCAGCTGCTCATCCCCCTCAAAGGCTGTCTAAAATAGAGAACTTGTATGGTATATGCAGTGCTACTACAGGCGCGCGTATGGTTATCATCTAGCCCCTAAGTCCTAAACTAAATTTCAGCCCCGCAAAGCGCTCAGATAGGACAGTTCGAAGCGTTGTACAGCGTCGCATCGCCTGGCCCAGCTTGGATAGGATTGCATCTACACGTGCTCGATCAGCCACACAGATCTTCTCATAGCGCAAGCCAGTAATCAAACTCACCCAGGAAGCTTATCCAATGTGCCGCTAACAGTCTCCGTAACCTCTGGGTTCGTAATCTTGCACTGGTTCGCAGTTGCCGCAGGAAGGACGGTCAAGTACTTGCATGCCTCCACGACTCCGGCACCGGTGTCGTCGTTGGGGTTATTGCAGTAGTCGATAGCGTTCTGGAGCGCTGCGGTCTCCCAGCCGTTCTGGAAATCACCGTGCCAAGAGTAACCAGTTGGGTCGCTGTGAAGCACAGGGTAAGCTGGTTATTTTTTCGAGTCAAATAAGAGAGCTAATCAACTTACCCATCAGCCCAGACAAATGGCCAACCGTCAGCAGCGGTCCAGCGAGTAGCGAAGTCGTGCACATTCCAGGTCACCTAATACTCCAGATTTAGTCTTCGAAAGTGATCGTGAGCCACGCGTACTGACCTCATAGAACAAGTGGATGAAGGGAACGGGGTGCGTGTCCGGGCACTTGCCGTTGTCCAAACGGTCGAGGTACGCCGTATGGGAGACATGGTCTGCGGAATCTAGGTTCTATGTGGGGAAGCACGTTCGGTCAACTTATCCCATGGCCAATAACCCGGGCATATAACTAACCTTGCCGTCCCAGCACGAAGGGAAGTGCAAGCGGGACTGGAAGCCCGCCTCACAATCGGTGGTCGGGAATCCGCCGATCCCGTCTGTCCCCGGGTAGTATGGGTAGCGCAGACATGTCCACCCAACCGCACGCTCGGCCAACTCTGCTTGAGTGCCTAGACCAGTTGCGTATCTAACAATTCAAATATTTTATTATCAGCACAATACAACCCGCATACGCAGACGACTGACTTCTGGGAGCGCGCACGCGGGTTGCCACTGATCATCTTAAAGCCCTCCGGGAAGGCCTTGAGACCGGCTCCTCCGTTGGCGACGTCGGCGTCGCCACGGTTGAGGTAATAAACCAAGAGGCCACCATTGGGAACAGCCTCGAATTTCTTGGTCGCAGGATCGTGGAAATACAATTTCGGGAACCCTGCATATATTGTGGGTTTCAGTCACTTAGCTTATTTCAGCATGTCAACACATACAGTAATTGGATTTGTCCTAATGAGTTTGAGTCAATAACTAGGGACGTTGTTGCAGAGTAGGATACGAATTTACCTGAGTAACCTGACAGCTGGTGCAGGACGACGCCCGGAGAGATTCGTATGTGCTATTGGAACGGAAGTCTGTTGGGAACGGACATTAGTGCCAAGCAACTAGTCTCGCGGAGATAGAATGCGTACTCAAAGCACCGTGCACAGTCTGGAGTAGCACAGTATCAGTGTGTTTCAACACGAAATGACTCCGAAAGACAACATACGTGAACGTGGTTAGAGGGGGTGACTCCGGGCGAAATGATGGGGTCGACGCGCTCTGAAGAGGAAACATGGTGAGTACTGAGATGCAACACGCGTAAAAACGAGACAAAAAGTACCTTGAATAAGCGGGTCGGTGCAAGGAAGCCTGAAGAACGCGTTGGCACCTTCTGCCAATGCAAGGGCGGCAGTGAACGTAGCTGAAACTTTGAACATGTCTGAAAAGAAAGTGGGATTGTGTTGTTAAACTAGCTCGTGTTCCGGCCTGCATTTATACCAAAAAGCAATGCTTGGCCTACTGGAAACGGCCAGTTACGCGAAATCAGCTCGGCGAGACCGGTACAAACTACAGTTAATTGACACGCTTACATGCGTCCCACGAATTTGATCGGTTGTCGGCGGTTGTCTCGGCGTGGGCTTGGATGCACGTAACGGATTAGCATTCGCACTAAATCAAGCTCACCTAATCCCAAAAACAGTTCTAGATTGGGGTTTTCAGTAAATCAAGAACTTCAAGGTAGCATTCTACGAGCTGAATGGGGTAGGCGTGTTTTGCTGGGGTGATGCTCTTGCCGGTGGAAAGTGGACGCGGAAAGTGGATGCTGACAGTACTTGTGCTGAAATGTCTTCTTTACTGCCGGTTCCTAGGCGGGGGATCTGGACGTGATTGTATATCTACGAGCCTGAGTAGACTAGTTGATTGGTGGGGATTGAGTATTGGGCTCCGTAAGATATACACAATGGGCTTTGCAACCACAAGCCCGTCGCCGCCCGGAGGTCAGTCGTATGGTATATGCAACCCCCGGTCTATCTCGAAGCCTCAAAGACCCTTCAAAGCAAAAAGCAAAAAGTTCTATTGTATTGGTGCAGTGATACTACACCCGCGTATGGTTATCATTCAGATCCCAAATCCCAAATCAAACTTTACATCTTCAAAGCACTCAAATGGGACAGTTCGAAGCGTTGTACAGAGTCGCGTCGCCTGGCCCAGCCTGGATAGGGTTGCATCTACACATGCTCAGTCAGTTTCATAGGTCCTCACATCGCACAAACCAGCAATCAAACCCACCCAGGAAGCTTATCCAATGTCCCGCTAACAGTCTCTGTGACTTCTTGCGTCACAAGCTTGCACGCTTTCGCGGTGTCCGCGGAGACAACGGTCAGATACTTGCATGCCTCCACAACTCCGGCACCGGTGTCGTCGTTGGGGTTGTTGCAGTGATCGATAGCGTTCTGGAATGCGGTGGTCTCCCAGCCATTCTGGAAGTCACCGTGCCAAGAGTAGCCAGTCGGGTCACTGTGAAGCACAATACGCTAATCAATACCTTCAAGTGAATGTACAGAATTGCTAGCCTTACCCAGTAGCCCAGACGAATGGCCAGCCGTCGGCAGCGGTCCAGCGATTGACGAAATCGTGCACATTCCAGGTCACCTAGTACTCTGAGCTTAGTCTTCATAATAAAGTCCGAACCATATGTACTCACCTCATAGAACAAGTGCATGAGAGGAACAGGGTGTGTGCTCGGACATTTGCCGTTGTCCAAACGATCGAGATACGCCGTATGAGAGACATGGTCTGCAGAGTCTACGTTCTAAGCAGGGTGGCGCATTCGATCAACCCATCCCGCGACCCACAAATCGAGAATATAACCAACCTTGCCATCCCAGCACGAAGGGAAGTGCAAGCGGGACTGGAAACCCGCCTCGCAATCGGTGGTAGGGAACCCGCCAATCCCGTCGGTCTCTGGCTAGTATGGGTAACGTAGGCATGCCCACCCGACCGCACGCTCGGCCAACTCTGCTTGAGTGCCCAGACCAGTCGTATACCTAATAAGGTATAAAAGCGAGGATTAACACAACACATATTACATACAGTGAAGAGACTAACTTATGGGAGCGAGCACGTGGGTTACCAGTGATCATCTTGAAGCCTTCAGGGAACGCCTTGAGACCAGGCCCCCCGTTAGCGACGTCGGCGTCGCCACGATTGAGGTAATAAACCAGGAGGCCACCATTGGGAACAGCTTCAAACTTCTTGGTCTTGGGATCACGGAAATACAATTTCGGAAACCCTGCATATAGTGTTAATTTCAGTCACTTGGCCAGTTTTAGTAGATTAAGCCAAAACACACAATAGCTGGATTTGTCCTGGTGAGTTTTAAGTCAATAACTAGGTATGTTGGTGTGGGGTAGAACACAAACTTACCTGCGTGACCTGACAGCTTGTGCAAGATGACGCTCGGAGAGACGCATATGTACTGTTTGAACGGAAGTCTGTTCGGAACGAACGTCAGCACGGTGCAACTCATTTAGCGGAGATAGAATGCGTACTTGAAGCACCGTGCACGGTCTAAAGTGATATGGCGTTAACGAAATTCAACACTAAGTACCTCTGCCAGGCGACATACGTGAACGTGGTTGGACGGAGTCACACCAGGCGAAATGACGGGGTCAACACGTTCTGAAACTCCACGGTGAGCACTCGGATATGACAAGTACAGAAACAAGGCGAAGGGTACCTTGAACGAGGGGGGTTGTGCAAGGAAGCCTGAAGAACGCGTTGGCACCCCCCGCCAACGCAAGAGCAGCAGTGAAGGTAGCGGAAACCTTGAACATGTCTGAAAAGTGAGTGAGTGTTGCCAAACCAGCTCGTGGACCGGCCTACATTTATATTCTTAGTTCAATGAAAACGTTCATTCAAGCAAAATAAACTCGGCGAGACCCGCATATACTCCAGTCAATTGACATGCTCACATTCATACTACGAATTCGATCGCTTGTTGGCGGTCATCCCGGCGAGAGCTCGCGTACACGTGATGGCTTGGCGTCCACACCAAATCAAGCTTGAACCAAGCTCACCTGATCCTATAAACAGTCAAAAGTAGGGGTTAAAGTCACGAGCACCAAGGTAACATTCTACAAACCGGCAGGGGTAGGCGTGTTTTGCTGGGATGATGCTACCGATGGGAAGTCGGTGCAGAGAGTCGAAGTTGGAAGCACTTGTGCTTGGGTGTCTTCTTTGTTGCCGGTTCCTAGGCGGAGAATCTAGACGTGACAGTACATCTACATAGGGACTGAGTGGACTGACTGATCAATAGGGATTGGGTGTTGGGCCCTGCGAGATAAACGCGACGGAGATTAGAAATCTAACTACTCGGCGACGAGGTCCCAATTGGTCCCCATCGAATGCCTTCTTCATTGTATATAAACAGAGTGAGAAAAATGTTGAGGACTCTAGAATGTCACATGGGCCGGCTGCTTACCCGTACCGCTGAATTCCACCGAGCGAACCGTTCAAGTGTCAAGGTTAAGTGTGCCGGTGTCTTCAGGAACGGCATCGCGAAAAACAGTAACACAGGCGCGATCACATGTGTGAAAAACGATCATGACTGGCCACCGGGTTAGCCGGCGCATATATGACGAAAAAACATGTTGTTGCTTCGCTAAACCATTTTTAATATATTCTATACTTAGAAGGCCGCTGCAGCTACTCGCTTTGTTCACATCCCCGCCTTAGTACAAACCTTCCTGTAAAGGCTACTTTAGCACCATTTGCCCCATCTATGCGCGGATATGCTACTTACTCGAGGATGAGGGTAGCAACTACAGTATGTACTTTGCACTAGTGATTGATTGAGATGGCACATCTTTTTCGACCCCCTGTATCGTAACTAGGACCATTTCGTGCTGCGTGTTGGACAATACCGATTGCCCACGGACACGTTCGTAATACCTAAGGAGCTCCCAGACCTGGCCAGGAAATTCAGGTG
Organism: Ceratobasidium sp. C01; assembly: GCA_025200755.1. Classification (NCBI taxonomy): domain Eukaryota; kingdom Fungi; phylum Basidiomycota; class Agaricomycetes; order Cantharellales; family Ceratobasidiaceae; genus Ceratobasidium; species Ceratobasidium sp. C01. The sequence goes on along the minus strand of JANWGL010004492.1, from coordinate 17,054 downwards.
CATTGGCCATCAGTTAATGTAGCCGCCTTACGGGATGAACAGGTCAAATTGTTAACTCCAAAGCATAGACAGTAGCAGTGGTGGCCCGGAGCGTACACAACAGCGACATAGGGACTCAAGACGGGAAGAAGTACTCCAGATGCATTAAAAGCGCCGGATAATCAAGGGAGTGGTTGGTGGTTGACCAATGTCGCAAGGCGGTTAAAACGGAGTGCCACCTAATCAGTACGGTCGAGACTATGTCAACATCCAGAATCAAATGCCAGGTGGTACGACCTTTGAAACAAAGCAAACACGCTGAATCATTGAGACAAGGTGGTATCCTAGTTCCAGGGGATCCACGAGAGGGGAGAAAGGGGATTGATTTTGAGACCTTCCAGCTCATGAGCAGGTCACCGTGGTGGGAGATTTAATCAAGAAATTTAAATTGTACACGCAGTACGCAGATTCTAATGATAGGGAATACTACAAGCGCAGCTGTGAACGGGGTCGAACGTTGTCTTTACCCATTTAGCTCTCGACCTTTGCCCGGGTATATGAGTCCAAAGTAGTCTACTGTAATTCGTTATGCTTATTCGACACAAGGCAATTAAAATAATTATATAAAGAGACTCATAACAGGTGATAATAGATGGGGCCGAGACGTTATGCATCAGAAAGGCCACGGTTGGCGCTCTTCGTGCACTTAGCACTAAATCGATCTCAGCAAAAATGTAAATATCTCCTGGTGCTCCGGAGGGTTGCAGAAGAGGAGGGGAAGCTCCCGGGCTCCGGAGTGCTTGGGAACGCTTAGGAGCCCTCCAGAGCTCTAGGCTCCCGGGCTCCCAAGGGCTCCGAGGGATTCGGTCAGCACGACGTCGCAGACCAGCTTCTTACTTACTATTTCAGGTGCATATCGCTTGCGGGGGTGGTTTGCAGTAATGTGCCTCGCATTAACATACTCCCCACAGCACTCGTGCTAGCCAGCCCACCGTCCGCCTTCCAGTCACAATCCACAAACGTGTGTCCTGCGTTCACAGCACCTCGTGTTGCGGACTGCCTAGCGCGACCACATCGCGTCGGACTGGACTCGGCTTGGTCAAAGCTGAGCGTCACACGTCCGACCTTGTCGCTGGACTGCCTATGCGGGCCAGAGCTTGACGGAGGGTCTGACTGACATGAGAGCGACATCAGATTTGCCATGCGTCTGTCTGCAAAAGTGGATAGACTGCGGCAAAGTGGCAACCAGTTGGGTGATTGGTTCGACCCACTGAACCCCACGACAGTGTCGACGTAAACCAGTAAGCGAAGGTGGTTTTTCCGTCATTGCGCTGATCATTTCAGCATAGGGCTCTGGAGACTAAGGTATTGTTCTGCATTTTGCCAAATCGCTCCTTCGCAATCTTGTTGACGCTTGCTGCTCTTCGGCGCATACATCATAATCCCCCGATATATAATACGCGACTTTCCTTTTGCAATGGGGATCAGTCTACAACGTTTGAAACAGCCATGTAAGCTGTGCGCATGCCCTCGGATGAAGCTTTACAATGTGACATCCCCGTTTCGCCGCCGTCATGGATCCTTTAGAACTAGTATATGAGGTCGTCTCGACGAGCCAGTATCCCCACATCGTCTTGGAGGTTGTGATTCCTCACCTGAACGAGCGAGGTAGCTATGCACATACTTTTGAAATGGCTTTCAGTTTCGGCCGCTCTAGTGTGTGAGTCATCAGCATACCAGCTACTTGATTGTCCCAGTTTTTCCCGGTCTCAATTCATATGTTGCCGCTATGTACGTTTTACAATCTTTGTTTTGACTTACCGTATTTTGACCGGACTATAACCCTTCGTTCCGCTAGTCACCTTGCAAACGTGACGTTCTCAACCCCGGACGCAGGCTCAGCCTACCCTCCTCAACCGGTCCTGGATATACCAGAATTCTGTCGATTTGGAGCGGATTTCAATACCTCTGAAACATCCAAAGTTCGTTTTGAGATTTGGTTACCCAAGTCTGATCATTGGAATGATAGGTCCAAATGCTCTACCTGATACAGCTCCACACTAACAGCCTCGTTTCTTAGGGTGTTTTGCGTTTGTAAGAGATATCTCGATAAGCTCGTCACACTTTAATTGACTTATTGCTGCTTATTTTAGGTCGGCAATGGTGGTGTAAGTTTTTTTCGTCCCCCTTCAAGGAGTTGATGATGGGTTAAGGATGCTGGCGGGGTCGTCAACCCAGTGAGTCACCTTCGAAAACCTTATAATCCTTTGGAGCTTGAAGGAATTTTAATACTCGTAGGCCATGGGAATCCCTTTATTGAAGTATGGATTTGAGATCTCAAAGCCTCAAAGCCAGTCTAAGAAGGTAACTTGTATTGTATTGGTGTAGGGTTACTACACGTGCGCGTATGTTTATCATCCAAATCCCAAGTCCCAAACGAAATTTCAGTCCCTCAGAGCACTCAGATAGGGCAGTTCGAATCGCTGTAAAACGTCGCATCGCCTGGCCCAGCTTGGATAGGATTGCACCTACACACACCAAATCAGCTACATGGCTCCCAACATCGCGCAATTCGGCAGCCAAACTCACCCAGGAAGTTTATCCAGCGTTCCACTAACCGTCTCTGTGACTTCTTGCGTCACAAGCTTGCACGCTTTCGCGGTGTCCGCGGAGACAACGGTCAGATACTTGCATGCCTCCACGACTCCGGCACCGGTGTCATCGTTGGGATTGTTGCAGTAGTCAATAGCATTCTGGAATGCGGTGGTCTCCCAGCCATTCTGGAAGTCACCGTGCCAAGAGTAGCCAGTCGGGTCACTGTGAAGCACAATACGCTAATCAATACCTTCAAGTGAATGTACAGAATTGCTAGCCTTACCCAGTAGCCCAGACGAATGGCCAGCCGTCGGCAGCGGTCCAACGATCGACGAAATCATGCACATTCCAGGTCACCTAATACTCTGAGCTTAGTCTTCGTAGTAAACTCTGAACCATATGTCCTGACCTCATAGAACAAGTGCATGAGAGGAACAGGGTGGGTGCTCGGACATACACCGTTGTCCAAACGATCGAGGTACGCTGTATGGGAGACATGATCCGCAGAGTCTACGTTCTAAGCAGGGTGGTGTATTCGATCAACCCATCCTATGATTCACAAATCGAGCATATAACCAACCTTGCCATCCCAGCACGAAGGGAAGTGCAAGCGGGACTGGAAACCCGCCTCACAATCGGTGGTAGGGAACCCGCCAATCCCGTCGGTCTCTGGGTAGTATGGGTAGCGCAAGCATGCCCATCCAACCGCACGCTCGGCCAACTCTGCCTGAGTGCCCAAACCAGTCGTATACCTAAGAAGACACAAAATTGAGCATTAATGCAATATATATCGCATACAGAGAAGGGACTGACTTTTGGGAGCGGGCACGTGGGTTACCGGTGATCATCTTGAAGCCTTCAGGGAACGCCTTGAGACCAGGCCCCCCGTTAGCGACGTCGGCATCGCCACGGTTGAGGTAATAAACCAGGAGGCCACCATTGGGAACAGCTTCAAACTTCTTAGTCGTGGGATCACGGAAATACAATTTCGGAAACCCTGCATATAGTGTTAATTTCAGTCACTTGGCCAGTTTAGTAAATTGAGCTAAAACACACAATAATTGGATTTATCCTTGATGAATTTAAGTCAACAACTTAGAATTTTGGTACAGGATAGAACACAAACTTACCTGAGTAACCTGACAGCTTGTGCAAGATGACGCTAGGAGAGACGCATATGTGCTATTTGAACGGAAGTCTGTGTAGAATGAACCTCAGCATGATGCAACTCATTTAACAGAGATAGAATGCATACTCGAAGCGCCGTGCACGGTCTGAGGTGATATAATATTAACGATTTTAAACACTGAGTGGCTCTGCGAGGCAACATACATGAACGTGGTTAGACGGAGTGACACCAGGCGAAATGACGGGATCGACACGTTCTGGATAAACTAGGTGAGCACTTGGACCTGACAAGCATAAAAACAAGACGAGACGCACCTTGAACAAGGGGATCTGTGCAAGGTAACCTGAAGAACGCGTTGGCACCTCCCGCCAACGCAAGAGCAGTAGTGAATGGAGCTGAAAGCTTGAACATGTCTGAAAAGCGAGTAAGTGTTGCCAAACCAGCTCATACTCCAGCCTGCATTTATATGTTTGATCCAATTAAGACGTTCGCTCATCCAAAATCAGCTCGGCGAGATCGGCACAAACTACAGTTAATGGGCTTGCTTACATTCATCCTGCGAATTCGATCGCTTGTTGGCGGTGATCCCGGCGTGAGCTCGTATGCACGTGATGACTTGGCATTCGCACTAAATCAAGCTTGAACCAAGCTCACCTGATCCTATAAACAGTTATAAGTGGAGGTTAAAGTCACGAGCATCAAGGTAACATCCTACAAACCGGCAGGAGTAGGTATAGTTTGCTAGGATGATGCCACCGATGGGAAGTAAATGCGGCAAGTCGAAGTCGGAAGTACTTGTGCTCGAGTATCTTCTTTGTTGCCGGCTCCTAGGCGGAGGATTTAGACAAGCCCGTATATCCAAGGGCTCAATTGAACTAGCTGATCAATGGGGATTGGCTGTTGGACCCTCGCAAGATAAGCGGAATGGAGTTTAGAAGTCCAGCTACTCGCCGACGAGGTCCCCATTAGTCTTCATAGAATGCCTTCTTCATTGTATCTGAATAGAGCAAAAGAACTATTGCAGGCTCTAGAATGTCACATGAACGGACTACTTACCCGTATCACTGAATTCCACCGAGCGAACTGTTCGAGTGTCAAGGCTGGGCGTGTCGGTGTCTTCAGGAATGGCATTGCGAAAAACAGTAGCACGGGCACGATCACACATCTGTGAAAGCCGATAATGACTAACTGCCGGGTTAGCCGGTGCATACACGACAAGAAAACATACTATTTCTTGACTGATTCATTTTTATTACAGTCCATCACTCGAAAATATGAAAGCTCACAGTAGTAACTATTCACTTTGTTCATGCCGTCGCCTTTGTGCTCACCTTCCTGTAAAGGTCCTTTCAGCGCTATTTGCCCTATGTATGCGCGGATATACTACTTACTTGGAGACATAGACACAACAACTCTGTTTCCGCCAAGAATATACTTTGCAGAAATAATGGATCTAGGTGTCGCGCCCTTTCCAACTTACCGCATCGTTGCCAGGATCATATCATGTTGGCTATCGAACTCCGGTGATTTCCCACCACCCCTTTCGGGTACGCTTCTTTGCTCGTAGCCACAAGCACCATTACTACAGTTGGTCATGCTTGGAATCAAAAACGACCGATACTCGTTGTTAAGGTCAACATCCCTAAAGTAGTTACAAACGCGTTCGTAGTACCATGGGGAGCTCCTGGATCTATTCGAGAACTTCAAGTGCATTGTTCACTGGCCCGCTTACGGATGAGCAATTTAGCGAGCCCTTGGAATTGCACTAGCTTTTCCCTGCGCTTGAATAATGGACCTAGGTTGGGGTTGATAGCATTGCTTTGGTCAGGACCTTTGGCGTCACTATTGTAACAAGTTGCTTAAGCTCCGTTTCGTTGGTCCGTAACCCGCTGGGTCCGAGTGAGAAACATGGTCCATCAGGGGCTCGTTGCGTGAGCTGACCAAACGGGTATCCTTGGTAAGAAAAATAGTTCTCTGTCGGTAGAAATTAACATCAAGCATCAGGGGTGAGCAAGGTTTTATCATATGTCCCTTAAGCGCAGTATGGCATGCCCGATACTGTAGTTTCACCTAAAGTCGCTCCTTGGCCTCAAAGTGGTAGATAAAAGCTCTTCAGGACAGGGGCTTAAGCCGGGAATATGCACTGCAGACGCGCTAAAGATCGCCGGATAATCAAGGGGGCGGTTGATGGTTGGTCCATGTCATAAAACGGTCAAGGTAAAGAGCTACCTAACCAGCGCGGTCGCGGTTATGCCAACATCCAAAGTTAAACTTCATATAGCACGACTCTTGAAACGGGGTGAACACGCTGACTCGTCGAGATGAGGTGATATCCTAGTTCCAAGGGATCCATGCGAATGGAGAATTGGGATTAGTTTCGAGACCTCCTAGTTTCAGAGCAGGCCGCTGTAGTGAGAACAAGAGATTTGAACCCAAATCATTCGCGGAATTCATAGGAATATCCGATTGTTGTGGAGTACTCTAAGCGCAGCCAAGAGTAGGATCGAAGGTTGTCTCTGAGACGTGTGGTCTTAGCGCTTCTTCAAAGCGCGGGTACTTGCACTCGATTTTGGCTTGGGTTGAGGCCCCAACGGGTCTAATTTCTTAGGTCCTGAGCATGGCACGCTCAGTCTCCAACATGGAGTCCACGAATTTAGCTCTTAACCTCTCCCCGGGTTCAAGAGTTCAAGATGATCCATTATAGTTCCTTACACAACTAAGAGAACTAATCCAACGAAAAATGATGAAAATAATTTTATAAAAAGCGCATAATGGGGGGCAGGCCTGAGGGGCCATGCACTAGGAAAATCACAGGCAGCACCCTTCATACACTAGCGCTAAATCTAGACAGTCAGAACACTGTTGCAGATCACCCTCCTACTTCCCTAGATGTACAGTGTACTGCTTGTGGAACTAATTTACTGGTCGATTCAACCTCCTGCCCGCTTGTCACTTCGCTGCAGCCCATTTGCTTCGCGGAAAGATGTATGACAACTCGCGACAGTCAAACCCTCCATCAAGCTCTGGCTGGTCCGTGCACCCAACGGCCCAACTCTGCGTCGCTCGCCGCTTCAGCGCAACTCCTCGAAGCGAACGCATGGCAAGAATTCGCTGGTGGGTCTGTCAGAAGTGCAGACCTCCGCTCGGCATCGACGGGTGCCCGACCACCAGCCGGCCAGACTTTGTATCGCCGGTCACATAGGCAGTCCACTGACAAAGGTGGACGCGTGACGTTCAGTTAGCAAGTGGGGAAGGCGTGCGGCTGCCTCTGGATGCTTTGACTAGTCCGAGTCTCCAGTCCGAGGCGGCGTGGTTACCCTAGGCAGTACGAGGTATGAGATACCCACGAACGCAAGAAGCATGTCGGTGCACTGTGATAGGAAGGCAAGCGGTGCACTGGCGAACACAAGTGTTGCAAAGAGTATGTTAGCGCGGGGCACGCTGCTAACATTTAAAGACATACTGGTATAAGAAAGGTCGAGTAAGCATCTGAGACCCTAGGGCGAAACGAGACGGGGAAACGCTTAGAGTCAAGTTAGAAGATGTGAAGTCGTATTAAAAGAGAATAAGTGATAATAGAGTGATTAGGCCAACCATGGCAACAACATCGGGGGGCAGCAGGGCAGAGTAAGTTCATCCTAGACATAGACGATGTCAAGCACAGAGCAAGAAAGCGGGCGAGTGACTCGAGGGGATGGAAGGTGGAGAACTTTCACCCCCGATGCGGTATTTTATACCCTTAGTAAATCCCCAGGGAGCGCGCTGTATACCTATTCACTCTTGGCCGACGATCGAGTACAGAGCGAGCCCACTACTGATGGGTGAATTAGGCCCCGGCCAACAACTCCCGCCCTATAATTTAGGGGGTTCGCTGATTTGTGACGGTGTTGCGACCCCTAAGCTCCTATCGCGGCTACGCCACCGCGTACATACTGCCAAGCTCTGAGGTGTAGACCAGCGCATATAGCCAGGAGCGAATCTTGGGTGTGGTGTTTGGAGGTGGTCCTTTGGCTCGGCTTGTTAAAAGAACGAAATAAAAACAACGCGTGTAAATGATATCCGAGGAAAGTGGCGACTTGGAGGGCAAACCTCAGTTAGCTCGTGAATATTGGGGTTTGAAGGCGCTAACGTCGACTTGGGTGACCAACGGTAACCACACACCCGCCACACCGCACTCATGCCGCCCTTTGCTCTGTCAAGCGTTTATGGGAACGACTAAATCTTGCACTGAGCACGTCTGGGCCAGACTGTTCGCCAATCCCTAATCTCAGTATACCATCCGAGTTTTTGAAGTCAAATGATAACGCAACATACCTTGCATTAGATTATCAATAGGCATTAGGTGTAACATTTAGCTCAGTGGGTATGTTTCCCAAGCATGTTTACCTGTAAAAGCACCCACGATACGAAGGAACCATAGGTTCGGCATAACATCCCCGTGGGGTTCTGACGGCAAACCGGGCAGAAGGACCATAAAGACCTATACTCCTATCGCGTCAAGAGCGTGTCTCGCACGTCTCCTGACTTGTTCGGTTTCCTACGAACGAGTAGGCTCCAGAACTGTTGAGCCACCGAGTTCGCTGTCAAGGTGAACAAACTCAAGCCTAAACGATTACAATAGTTACCGCTGGCCCCAATGCCATCCACTGTGCCAAATCTGCTTGTCGAGCGTGTCAAAAGTGATACAGGTGCCACGCACCTTCAACCCTCACGTCCTCCAGTAAATGTTTATTTGTGATTTTGTTCACCTCACCGGTTCACCCAATGCCAGAACGTTTGAAACGTTGATGGAGATACGGGTCATCCCCAAGCCCGGTTTGAGCCGCCATAGTATAGACATGGGAGCTGATAGTTTTGAAGTTCGTGGACAAATGACTACGCCATTAGTAGACAAATACGAATTGGCGAACTCCAGCTCTCGAGTGGCAACATGATGAGGTATTGTCGCTGATGAGATGGGTAGAGGCGGGAACCGCCATCCGTGATCGTTAGTGCAACTATATGGGTGGGAATAAAGTGGACGGCGTGTGTTTCGTGAGACTCGCGTACCTTTATTCTTAGGTGAAGTACTCACTATTCGACAGCGTCTAGGCCGGGTGGGGTTGAATAGCTTAGTAGTCGCAGTATGAAAACCGTTGGGGCAATGTCAACTGCTCAGGAGATGTCGCCGTAAATAGGTGAGGAGTTCTAAGAACAGGACAACCATGCCAGCCACAGCCCCGCAAAACCAGAGGCGAGAAAAAATATTGCGTATCGTTGGCCGAAAGTTCCCACCAGGAAGCCTACAACCGGAAAGGGATATATCGTGGAGTAAAATTATCATGATAAGTATCGCCAAGAAATCACAGAGATTGAAAGGTATCCAAGTAACGACAGAGAACCTCATCGACCTCGAGGCTGGCTGTACTTCATCATCGGCGGTGTTTGTCCACCCTTCAGCTCATCCCCAATCGAAGCAATCGAAGAGCTCAGATGCTCAACGACAGCACATCCCTATTGAAAAAGATCAAACAATTAGGGATGACGGGCGCGGGATCAAGTCTGGGGAACACACTTTTTCTTGTAGACTCGACCAAGGAGCATCCGAGTTTCCGTTAAGGGTCACAAGAAGAATTGGGTCGAGCGCCTCTATTGTTACCCCATGTACCGGGAGCGTAAGAACACGCCCGAACTGGGTACAAAGACATTAGTCCAACCTAGGCAAACAACCCGTCGTGTGGGGAAATCACACGTACCTCGCACTCGACCCTCCCCATAGTAGATGCATTCCCATCTTCTTCTAAGCCAGGAGCAATTAACGCATCTCGAGCAAGATTACTAGTAACAGACTCGCGCCAGGCGTCGGTCCCAAGCGCCGTAATGATCCGTACACGGCGATTCTGAGCCTCTGAGGTTGTATCGAGCGCGTCAACAAATGTGAGAGTGGCTCCGCTAGGGTCTGAGATAACAGCCGTGTGAATCGAACTGTCGGAGATGCCTTGGTCGAGCAGACAGTCCAAGCTTTTGATGTCAAACATGGTCATGGACAGAGTGTCCAGGTTGGGTGGTGGTCATGCTCAAGACAAAGCGTGGGCGCTTACACGGATCTGACAAACAAAGCCCGAGAACACGTGCAGAACAGAACCACTTCAACATTCAACCACAAGCGAAAAACTCTCCCCGACAGCAAGACACCAAACTTCAGCAAGTCGCCACTAACAACTATGACCGACGGTACGTCCTCGACAGGTTTCGACATTCGCCATCTTGTCCCAGTAACATCGACAGTCTTTGTCGAAAAACCAACATTTTTTTGCTTGTCTATGTCTCACGCGACAGTCTATGGCGTACGGGTTCGGATGGATCGCCATGCAATTGTACTTTTTTGCGACTAAAGGTTGCTTATCACCGACTGTCTAAACTAAGTATTTACCGACATCTTTGACCGACTTTGTTTCCTCGCCACGACAAATCGCCCCAACGCGACTCACACTTGCTCTTTTTGACCTCAGCTTGGGATAACTCTGCCGACACCACCCCCGCACTGGACGGACCCAAAGGCGATGATGAATGGGGTCCAGCGTCGAACGGCCGTGCTGAACGAGATCCGTACCAAGACGCTGCAGCGCCACCAGAACGTGATGGTGGACGTGGCCGGAGTCGCAGCCCTGGCCGAGACGACACAGGCGAGCGCGGCAGGTACGTGTCTCATTAAGCTTCGAGAACGCAGAACGTTTCTTATCAAGCTCGATGGCAGAGGCGAGGGCAACCCAGGAACAAACCTTCATGTCTCCGGACTGAGCCCCCGTGTCACGGACCGTATACTCGAGGACGCGTTCAGCAAGTACGGAAAGGTACGCCCATACAGTATTAAATCACGCGGCACTGCCCAGTTACTCACGCGTCATCTTCCGATAGGTCGACAAGGCTCAAGTTGTCTACGACCCTCACACTCGTGACTCTCGGTGCTTTGGGTTTGTGATGATGGCCACACTCGAGGAAGCCGAGGCAGCCATCGCTGGACTGAGCGGCTATGCCCTGGAGGGATCAGCTCTGCGAGTGGACAAGGTACGAGCACCAAGACAGAAGATACGAATTTTCTCCTAAATGGTCAATAGGCTCGACGGGGACGTGCACGGACTCCCACGCCCGGACGGTACTTTGGTCCCCCGAAACGAGAATACGATGAACGCCCCTATGCACCACGCGAAAATGACTACCGATACCGAAGTCGCTACGACGATGGGTAAGCGTTATCTGAATGGTATCGGACTCTTCTAACATTAAACTAGATACTACGGGCGCGGGGGGTACGATCGTGGGTACGACCGAGGTTATGACCGCGGATACGACCGCTACGATGACCGTTACGGCCGGGACCGGGACCGAGACCGGTACGGCGAGCGTTACGGGGACCGCTATGGAGACCGCTACGGGGATAGGTACGACGACCGCTACCCTCGCTCCCGCTACGACGACGACCGCGGTGGTCGATACAACGATGGGCGTGACCGCTACGATGGAGGGCGCGACAGGGGGCGGTATGATGATGCGAGGAGATAGGATGAAGATCCCGTAGGAAAGAGAATCGGGTTGGAACTGTGGGGGAGTCGTTTCTCCGATTGGAGAGCGACCTCCAGCTCACCGCCTCGTGGTAGTTCAGCGTCGTGTTTCTTGTACTTGACCTGTTTAATCGACGTCACTTTCTCACCCCAGTTTCCCAGCCACGTCGCGTACACGACCCGTGACTGTGTATTCCCCACACGCCGATAACCGCCTCGGGCCGAGCGCCGCGGCGGGAGCCCGGTCCCGGCGGTTTCTCGATCGATTCCAACCAGGTAATTTGACCCGTATCGTTGATTCCGCGTATTTGACATCCCGACAGCGACGGAATCGTCGATCTCAGCTTCAATGTCGATCATCATCGCCGCTTCTCGGCGAAAATGTAGCTCGGAAAAACAGGGCACGTGACCTGTTTTAATTTGTGGCGGAGGGCGGGCTCTGTTTGCGTCCGTGAGATCGTAATTTTAGCACCCCCGAAACTTGCTGGGCATAACGTTGATGGACGGAACTCACTCCGCATCTCCTCGGACAGCTTCACATCCGATCGTGGTAATGGCTGTTGCTTTTTTACAATTGACATGAGATCCTTTGAACAACTTTTGCGATTGGTCCACTTGAGAAAAAGCAGGAAAATTACATTACTCGATCCGAAGATCGACGCGGCAGTGGGCGATGCGCCACGTCTAACAGCTCCACGATCTAGCACCCAATCACCCCCGTTCTCAACCAAGTCTGGCCAGCCAAAAGACTAATGCTGAATGCGAATGCAATAGATTAAGCATTGAGCCCGGATGGACATGTCTACAATTTCGGGCAGAAACGTTCGCTGATGTTGAAACCTGGATAGGGGCCCGCGCTATAGACCTTTACATAAAGGGATCGGGTTACAGGGGAGTCGGTGGCACAGCCGTTGGGATATATCGGGAGTCAGATGTGTGGATAATTAGATACACTGATAAGGAGTGGAGATTACTCCACCACCCTTGTTCTGCGCTCCCGCCCGTGCAGCAGCTACTGCGTAATGCGGGGGATGTGAAGCAGAGCGTCATTAGGAGTGAGGACACGCTGGAGTCTCAGGCTCGATGACCACACGTCCATCTGAGTTGGAGGTGATGGTATCGACGAATCCTAGGCATGAGGCTGCGTCGTTCCCCGCACCGAACCCAACGTGGCGATGGAGCTCAAGATACCCTGTTTCTCCAACGTGTCTTCATCTTGCGGCGGTCATCGGGTCGGTCAGGAGGCGTAGGCGATGTGATGATGTTCAGAACCCGCTTGGCTCGCAGCACGGTCGAGAGCGTGGACGTTGCGTAGCTGTCGCGTCGAACCCAGAGTGCTCACGAGATGATGTACACATGTATCACGCAAACCACAATGGAAGGGAGTTACTTGATATGATTGTTCTGATGAACACGCGAGAGCCCTCTCCCCCCACCCGTAAGGTGTCGGCGCCGGTAAATTCAATGGTGATGAACAGGGGTGGGGTGATTGCATCGCACTAGAATGGGTGGTACTGGAGATTGCCATCCCTGACCACTCGATTTGATCGCCGAGTTTCGCTAAGGAGTTGCGCAATATGGTCGTCGAAGATGTGTTTACATCGCCAGGTCGTAAACTCAAGCATGGCTGAGCTTGAACGTGCGCGAGGGGGCTAGACACGTTTATACGGCAACCACCAGATATTTAAACCTTGACTGAGAGCTCTTTGCAGACGAGCCGCGCCCGAGAGCAGAGCAGAGCCAGGCATGTCCTCATGGAGAAACCCATAGGCTCCAACAGCTCACGAGCTTCGGTTTGCTTGAAATAGGGTGCGAGTGGCCCTGGGCCATTCTCAACTTCGGGGCGAGACGCAAACAGCGACTGCGATAGCAATTGCGCTTCGCTGGGTATCGCGAGACGACCGTGGCCGGTTTAGGATACCGCCAGAGCGCTCGGTGCTGTTTTGGCCGTAGGCAATAGACTGCGGCAAGTCGAAACCCAATGGGCAAGGCAGCACCACAGATGATCGAAAATGAAGAACCCAGGTGGATTGGGACAAACAAGTAATGGGGGGAACGTTCGGCAGATGCCTTGCGCGAATGACTTGTCACAGCCAGCGCTGATGAATACGCGCCGGGAGCATGATAAGACGCCATCGATGGGGTTAAACTATATCCAGGGGCATAGCGAGCGAGCCTTAGCAATACAGAAGCGCGGGATGTTGACTGGAGCCGGAATGGAGCGATAAGTAGGCTGCGGAGGCGTATCGCTAGTCGGGGAGTGTCGCCAGGGCCCGCGACGGAAGGGATGTTCGCGTGCGGGAATAGATAGTCGAGGTCGCAGGGTAGGTCGGCCGTGCCGAGACAGGGTGGGGCGGTGGAAGTTTGGGGAGGTGTACAGTACAAGAATATGTGTTTGCAAAGTGATCATTACAGGAAGTGTGGGGAAAGCACATGGAAATGTCGAATCGGCAGGATCAGGCTAGGCCTGGTCAAAGGCACGAGCTTATGGCATCGCGCAGTGCGCCGGTAGGGTGGTGCTGGTGTGGTGGCCGAAGCCAAGGAAGCTGCGATTCCGAATTGAAATCCGGCTTCAGGCCTGTCCCTCACTTTTATCCTGCGGCGGCACCAGGCCCAGTACATTGGCTCTGCCTATCTCATTATCCTCCGCCCACCGCCTCGCTCTCCCTCATCTCCCTCCCACCACCGCCTCTCACCAGGCATTCCGCCAGGACTTAGTCCGCGCCAGATTTCCGAGGTCCCCTAGGCTCCCTCACGCTCCACCTACGCCGCCGTAGTCGGTTCGGTGCGCCACGACGCCGCTGCTATCGGCCGATACAATTCAGTAAGTATGTTCAACTAATTTGTGCGGCGCCCGATGCAGCGAGGACGTCATTGTCCTGCTGTTTATTGGACATTTGATGGAGTACGCGTGCTGACCTGCCCACAGCCAGGAGTATATCTACCGGAAAGACTGATTGGTGCGTTTGTATTCTGTCAAACCAATCTCTCGCGCTCACCTCCCGTCAGCCTGCCATGCCCTATTCGCCGCCTTCTTCAGCGTTTACTGCCGTTGATGTACCGCACTTCAGTCGTCCCACGCAAGGGTCCGTTCCCTTCTCAGGTCCTCTCGCGCCTCTCTCATATACTTACCCTCCCGATGATACCCTTTTATTAGCGACCTACCCTCCTCTTCGCAAACTACACGCCGGAGCCGTAACCCATCCTCCAGCATGCTCAACTTTTCTACCGAGCGTGGACCCGGTGCGCATAAGCCCCTCCGCGGCCTCCCCCGTCGCGTCAAGTCCTCATCCCGTCCGGTCTCTGTCGACCTCACGCCCTCCACGACCCCCGACGCGTCCGTCCCGCGTTCTATGGCGCCGGTAGTTCCCCCTGTGATTCCTCAACCGCGCGTACGAGGTCGCGCAAAGTTCAGCGTCGGAGATGACGATTCTTCCGAAAGCACCTCGGGCAGTCCAAAGGGCAGCCCCTCCACCGAGCATGGTCCCATGTCGAACGCGGACGACCTGGACCGGGCCTCGCAGTCCGACACTACCCCAACCCCCACTCCGCAGCCTAGTCATCCCGCATGGAATGTCTCGGCTAGCTCCCCTCGGCCTTCCCCCTCCCTTGCCAAAAATCTCTCCATTGATACGTCGGCGTCCTACCCATCCCGAGCGGAGGAACAGTCTGAAAAGACCGTGCCATTCCCCATGTTCTCGCCAGAGCCTGTACGAACCGAGCCTCCGACTCGGCTGCCAGCCATGATACCACTCGGCGCGTTAGCTCACTTTACGTCGTTCGCTAACGGCAATATCGATGACGTCGAGAATCCGTCACCCATGATACGCTCGGCGTCTTCGTCCATGATCCCTCCTTCCCCCAGTGGCCTCCTGCCCGCGAGTGCCCAGAAGAGCCTGCATCTCAATGGCAGCGGCCACGGCCGCTCAGCGTCAATGGCCGACGTTGGTTCCGGTGGGCTAGGCTGCTTCACCCCCAGCGAATCAGGAGCTTGCACGCCTGTTATCCGAAAGTCAAACGGTCAACCCTTGAAACCCAGTCTCAAGTCGTCTCTTAGTTCACCCAACATTTCGTCAATGAGTGGGCCGCGTCCAATTGCGAAGAGTGCCCCCGCAACCCCGCGCGTTCACTTCAAAGAACTAGGGTAAGTGTTTCGTAAATTCTGTATAACCATCCCTGACCTAGCATATACTCAGGTTGGAGTCGGTTGTATTGTTCGATAAGGGCGCCCGACCGGTTGCAGTTTCTGGGGAGTACGGTGGCGCAGATGATACGGAAACCGAAACAGAGCAAGAAAATGGGCGAGGATTCCCTTTCCCTCGCGTCCCATCCGGCTCTGGGCTTGTTCGTCTCGCCCCAACGACAACGCAGTTGGCGTTCCAGCCTCCCCCGCAATCGCACGTCCATCTACAATATCTGACCCTGCCCCCCGTCCGGCCTCCACGTCTGCATGGCACAGTGCTAGTCCGGAACGTGTCCTTCGGCAAAACCGTCGTGGTACGATACACAACAGACAATTGGGAGACCGCAAGCGAGATCATGGCCACATACAGCGCCAGCCTACCGCCTGGAATCGTACCTGGTGGGGGTGATGTTCCCTGGGACAAGTTTACGTTTACGATCAAGCTGGACGATATTGAGCGGAATTTGCCAAACCGCACGCTTTTCTGCGTCGTGCGATTCGATGCGCACGGCGTGGGAGAGTGGTGGGATAACAACAATGGGAAGAACTACCGCGTCGAATTCGAGCGTCCGGCCGGTTCCAATGGCGAGGTCATCTCCAAGCCCAACGCCAGCGGCGACCAGTCGTCCGCGCCCAAGCCATTCGACCCTTTTACGTATACATCAGGGGCAACACCAACTCCGGCCCCACCCGCCCCTCTCACCAAACCTCGCTCTTATTCCACATCGGTCGTTGCCCCACCGGCTCCGATCAAAATGTCAGCGCCGGCGTCTGGCGGCCCTGTTCCCCATCTGCTGCACCTCCGACTCTCCAATTACGTAAGCCCTACTATGAATGCGGCGAAAGCGCCTCTGCCTGGAAAGCCGATCGAGAAGCAGGAGGAGCGCTTCAGCCCGCCGTCGTCTCCTGAGGACCTCAAGGCGCCGCTGCCGACGAATGATTTGGGTGTTGATTTTCAGCCCGAGGCTCGCGAGGTGTTCGCGCCCGCGCCTGAGGTTGCGCCATTGAAGGTGATTTTCGGTCTAAATTTTTAATGATCTACAGATTACTCAATCCTGTGGGGGACGATTCTCTAGATGCCTGCTACTTTGACGCCACCTGACTCGGTGGACAACTCGCCTTCGCCGTCGCCGCCGATGAAGCACAAGCCGCTGCTCCCTTCGTCCTCGTTGGCCCAGGCTCAAGCGAGCGGGTTGCTGTCCCCTTCTTCCTCGCCTTCGACTTCCATGCTTCTCACCGGGCCCTCGAGCCCTTCCCAAGACGACATTGAGGCTGAAAAGGTTGCGAAGACGGTAGAGCTCAAGGATGATGATTCTCCCATGTCGCCGCTCGACCGGTCCTACTCGCAGCTGCTCGACCGATTTTGCTTCCACCACTCCTCGCCCGGCGCCGCTCCGACTGGTGCAACCTCGTCCCCGTACAGTACGACTGGGGCACCATTGCTCGGAGTGCTCGGAATGTCCAACGGCTATCTCGTCAATTCTCCCAAGGCATCTCCCCGCGGCGGTTCGCCAGCTGGCTCCGGCGCTAATTCTCCCGCTACTGCCGCGAAGAACGGACTCCCACGCGGGGGAAGTTTTGTTCTCGGCACACCCGGCACTGCTGGACCTGGCTTCACCAAGTGGAG
>JANWGL010004491.1:0-16985 GCA_025200755.1 Ceratobasidium sp. C01 | reverse complement strand
TAGCGGCCGTCCTCCGATTGCGCGCCAGCCCAGCCGGACTTCTCCACACGATAGACGATCAGAAGCTCCCCCGGACTGCATGTCAGACAGCCCTCTCCGCCTGAAAACCCACACACACACAGCGCAAAGAAACTATCCGACATTGTCGTCAACGATATTGTCGTCAATTACACATAGTCGCAGTCAGCAGATAGCGGCTGTCACTGCTGCCAGCTATCTCAAGCACAGCCCCAGATACCATTATCTGCACACAAAGTACATAAATACACACAAGCGCCCATCAGTCGTAAATTGTCATCACACTCTATTCCTCCGCTCTACTCTTCTACTTCTTCTCCGATCCCAAGCTCACTTCCGCCTCGACTCAATCTTCCCGCGCTAAACAGTGTGCTTGTCGCGCTTCCTTGGCTGCGAGTATCACTGCTCCCCCGTCGTCGTACCCGTGTACCTCGCGCCGGAGGCTCAGTAAATCCTCCTCCCTTGCCCTTCGCAAGCTCCGCGCTGAGTACCTTTTCCTGTCGGTCCAGCTCAGCGAACTTGGTCTCCGCCGCCGCCGTCAAGACATGTGTCTCTTCTTCGAGCTCTAGATGCTCCGCCCGCAGCTCCTCTGTTGGGATCCGCGTTCCTGGCCCCGGGCTTGAATCGGTCCGCGCGGACGCAGGAGGTCGGCCCAATCCAACCGATGACCTCTCCGCACCGCCGGCCGTAGGAAACGCAATCGCCCCGGCTCCAGGTGTATGCACACTTGGCTCTCGCTCGATCCCCATGAGTTTCATTGTTGCGTTCAGCCGCTCGCGTTCGATCCTATCTTCTTCGTCTTCTTCGTTGTCGAGCTTTCGCCCGCCGACAATGATTGGGCTCGAGGGTGTGGTACGCGGCCCGTCCGCACGCAAAGTGAGCGGCTTTAAGCCTGCGATTCTGGGGTCTACAGGTGCCGGCTGTTCTGCTGGAGCAGTACCCCTCGCGAACGGGTTCAACTTGCTCCAATCCATCGACAGTCCCCGGCGTTCACGCTTGCCCATGGGCGTCGCGGGACTTTCCGGACCAGCTGGTGCAGGTTCGGTCGCCGCCGTCGTGATACGCAGGGGCGGTCTAGTGACAGCAGCAGGCGGGGGCGCAGGCGACGACAGGGCCAGACTGCCGGACAACGATGTAGCGCGTGCAAGCAAAGACTGGCTCCTCGGCTTCGTCTCGATCCTGGCTACAGCAGGCGATGGCTTGGGCTTGGGCTTAGGTTTGCCCTCATCCCCATAGTCGACTGAGAGGACGTGCTCGAAGCCTTCTTGCGAGATGATACGGTCGATTATCTTGGAAGCGTACAACGTCAGAGCTTTATTTGCGTCCTTGAGATGCTTGACTTCCGCTCGGAGAGCTACAAATCCGTCAGCACCCACCTCGCTCGTTATTCGACTTCACTTACCATCAAGCTCAACATTCGATACCTTCACCTCTGGCACCTCCTCGACCTTCTCTTTCTCCTTCTCCTTCTGATCATCCACATCCGGCCCACCCTCCTTAATCTCAGCCCTCCCAAGCTCAGCAGCCAAATCCAACCCAGGTCCCGCAACTGGCAAATCAGCCAAACTCTCCGCCGCAACCTTTCTCGCGCTCTTCACACTTCTGGTGCTCCGCCCGCTTCGCGCAGGAGATACTGGGCGCCGCATCGCATACGACGAGCGACGCGTCTCGACGGGAGACAAAGACTCGGCTTTGCTCATCTGCTCCGACTCGCCTCCTTCTCGACTCATACTGATGCTTCCATCGACAGATTCTTCGTCGTCGGCGTCGGCTTCACCTCGGCGCGTGATGTCGATCTGCCCGCTGAGCGTTTTCTCTCGTAGAAGAGTAGTGAACGCCTCGTTTTCCTCCTGGAGCGACATGTTCACCCGCTGGATTTCTGCGAGCTGGCCTTGTAACATCCGCACAGTATCCCCCAGACTGCCGTGCGATGTTCCCAGTGTCGACAGTTCCAGCCTGAGCGCAGTCATCTCAGGCGGCTCGGACGCCTCACCATCCGCTCCCCTTTCCTCCGAACCACGCTCCCTCCGCGGCCGTCCCTCCTGAGCATTAGCATCCTCCTTGAGCTCATCCTCCTCCCCATCCTGCCGCTCAGCCTGATGCTGTTGATACTCCTTCCATTCCCTTTGTGCATCCGTCAGGGACTGGATCCTCGACTTGAGATGTGTCGTGTTGTCGTAAAACGCTTGTCGCTCCGATTCGAATTGTGCGGCTTGTTCTGCGAGACGACGCGAACCGTCACGGTTCTCCTTTTCAATTTCGCGAAGCTGGATGCGGAGTTTGTCGATGACATTAGACTAGGATGCGAATCAATTAGATGTTCACAATTCAAAAATATCGGCGAATGGCGAATGGACGAGGACGACCAACACGTACCTTTTTCGCAATGTCTTCTTCCAAGCCTGCTCGCTCGGTCTCCCACCGTTCTTGGTCCGCATAGAGCTCCATGAGGCGCGCCTCGCCTTGACCCATAGCGGCTTGCATCTCTGCAATTTCTGTATTAAGCTTCAAAATAGTCTCGTCTCGATTCGACAACCGCATCATGAGCTAGATAATAAAGGATATTAGCATCCCCAAAAGGATAAAATGAAAGAAAATGAAAACGCACCTCCTCTTTCTCCTCTACTTCCCTCCTTAACGCGCCCTCTAACGCAGTAGCCTCGCCCGAGCTCCCGCTCCCATCTAACACCGGAGTCGCATTCTTCACCCCATTCACGCTCGACGGAGGAGGCGGAACGGCCGCGCGGGCAGTGGCGCCCCGGGCAAGTGGACTAGCGCGTGCAGTGCCTTGTTCGCTAAGTGGTGCGTTCGACCGAGAGACTGCGACGCGGGGTGAACCTTGGTCGCTCCCTCCTCCGCCTG
Organism: Ceratobasidium sp. C01; assembly: GCA_025200755.1. NCBI lineage: Eukaryota > Fungi > Basidiomycota > Agaricomycetes > Cantharellales > Ceratobasidiaceae > Ceratobasidium > Ceratobasidium sp. C01. The sequence continues at coordinate 14,105 of JANWGL010004491.1, read as the reverse complement.
TAGACTTTCGAGGACGCGTAGTGGAGTTGGATAAGCTTGTGGGGCGCCGGACGGCGGACATAGCAGACATGGTGCGCGTGCGCGTGTGGGGAGGAATGGTACTCATCGTGGTCGTAGTAGTAGTAGTAAGAACAAACAGGGGTGTAAGCGTAGCAGGCAGCTAGAGGATATGATATACGAATAGGCGAAGAAGAAAACAACGAGAATACAGCGCGCGAATGGGTATGGTCGTTAGGCACAAAGACAGCCGAAGTTACAACGACGCGTGAGGTCGATATATTATTATTCACTAGTTCGTTTGTCGTCGTTTCGTCGGTGTTGTTGTTGTTCCGTTTAAACACGGACGCGCCGCGTCGTTGCGCTGGCAAGAATACGTGATCCGCAGGCGAACGCGAAACGAGAAACGCCCTCGGAAATAGCCACGTGCTTTGATGAGCGGGCGGGGCCGAGCGCTGGGCGGTACTTGTGTTTGTTATTGCTTTACGTGAGAGTTGGTCGCTGATCGAACGTTATATGCAGCTGCTCATCCCCCTCAAAGGCTGTCTAAAATAGAGGAATTGTATGGTATATGCAGTGCTACTACAGGCGCGCGTATGGCTATCATCTAGCCCCTAAGTCCTAAACTAAATCTCAGCCCCGCAAAGCGCTCAGATAGGACAGTTCGAAGCGTTGTACAGCGTCGCATCGCCTGGCCCAGCTTGGATAGGGTTGCATCTACACGTGCTCGATCAGCCACACAGATCTTCTCATAGCGCAAGCCAGTAATCAAACTCACCCAGGAAGCTTATCCAATGTGCCGCTAACAGTCTCCGTAACCTCTGGGTTCGTAATCTTGCACTGGTTCGCAGTTGCCGCAGGGAGAACTGTCAGGTACTTGCATGCTTCCACGACTCCGGCACCGGTGTCGTCGTTGGGGTTATTGCAGTAGTCGATGGCATTCTGGAGCGCTGCGGTCTCCCAACCGTTCTGGAAGTCGCCGTGCCAAGAGTAACCAGTTGGGTCGCTGTGGAGCACAGGATAAGCTGATTATTTTTTCGAGCCAAATAAGAGATTTGATCGACTTACCCATCAGCCCAGACAAATGGCCAGCCGTCAGCAGCGGTCCAGCGAGTAGCGAAATCGTGCACATTCCAGGTCACCTAATACCCCAGACTTAGTCTTCGAAAATAATTGTGAGTCGCACGTACTGACCTCATAGAACAAGTGCATGAGAGGAACGGGGTGCGTGTCCGGGCATTTGCCGTTGTCCAAACGATCGAGGTACGCCGTATGGGAGACATGATCTGCGGAATCTAGGTTCTATGTGGGGATGCACGTTCGGTCAACTTATCCCATGGTCAATAAATCGGGCATACAACTAACCTTGCCGTCCCAGCACGAAGGGAAGTGCAAGCGGGACTGGAAGCCCGCCTCGCAATCAGTGGTGGGGAACGCACCAATCCCGTCGGTCCCTGGGTAATACGGATAGCGCAGACAAGTCCACCCAACCGCACGCTCGGCCAACTCTGCTTGAGTGCCTAGACCAGTTGTGTATCTAACAATTCAAATATTTTAGTATCAGCACAACACAACCCGCATATGCAGGGGACTGACTTCTGAGAGCGCGCACGCGGGTTGCCACTGATCATCTTGAAGCCTTCAGGGAACGCCTTGAGACCGGCTCCTCCGTTGGCGACGTCGGCGTCGCCACGGTTGAGGTAATAAACCAAGAGGCCACCGTTGGGAACAGCCTCGAATTTCTTGGTCGCAGGATCATGGAAATACAATTTCGGGAACCCTGCATATATTGTTAATTTCAGTCACTTAGCTTATTTCAGCAAGTCAAAACGTACAGTAATTGGATTTGTCCTGGTGGGTTTAAGTCAATAACTAGGGACGTTGTTGCAGAGTAGGATACGAATTTACCTGAGTAACCTGACAGCTGGTGCAGGACGACGCCCGGAGAGATTCGTATGTGCTGTTGGAACGGAAGTCTGTTGGGAACGGACATTAGTACCAAGCAACCAGTCTCGCAGAGATAGGACGCGTACTCAAAGCACCGTGCACAGTCTGAAGTGGCACAGTGTCAGTGTGTTTCAACACGAAGCGACTCCGAAAAACAACATACGTGAACGTGGTTAGAGGGTGTGACTCCGGGAGAAATGATGGGGTCGACGCGCTCTGAAGAGGAAACATGGTGAGTACTGAGATGCAATACATGTAAAAACGAGACAAAAAGTACCTTGAATAAGCGGATCAGTGCAAGGAAGCCTGAAGAACGCGTTGACACCTCCTGCCAATGCAAGAGCGGCGGTGAACGTAGCTGAAACTTTGAACATGTCTGAAAATAAAGTGGGATTGGGTTGTTAAACTAGCTCGTGTTCCGGTCTGTATTTATACCAAAAAGCAATGCTTGGCCCACTGGAAACGGTCAGTTACGCGAAATCAGCTCGGCGAGACCGGTACAAACTACAGTTAATTGACACGCTTACATGCGTCCCACGAATTTGATCGGTTGTCGGCGGTCGTCTCGGCGTGGGCTTGGATGCACGTAACGGATTAGCATTCGCACTAAATCAAGCTCACCTAATCCCAAAAACAGTTCTAGGTTGGGGTTTGCAGTAGATCAAGAATGTCAAGGTAGCGTTCTATAAGCTGAATAGGGCAGGTATGTTTTACTGGGATGATGCTGCCGCTGATGGAAAGTGGACGCGGAAAGTGGATGCTGACGGTACTTGTGTTGAAATGTCTTCTTTACCGCCAGTTCCTAGGCGGGGGGTCTGGATGTGTTTGTATATCTACGGGCCTGAGTAAACTAGCCGATCGGTGGGGGTTGAGTATTGGGCCCCGCAAGATAAATACAATAGGCTTTGCAACCACAAGCCCGTCGCCGCCCGGAGGTCATTCGTATGCTATATGCAGCCGTCGGTCTATCTCAAAGCCGGTCTAAGAAGGGAACTTGGATTGTATTGGTGCAGGGCTATTACACGTGCGTGTACGTTTATCATCCAGATCCCAAATCCCAAACGAAATTTCAGTCCCTCAAAGCACTCAGATAGGGCAGTTTGAATCGCTGTAAAACGTCGCATCGCCTGGTCCAGCTTGGATAGGATTGCACCTAAACATACCCAATCAGCTACATAGCTCCTCACATCGCGCAATCCAGCAGCCAAACTCACCCAGGAAGTTTATCCAGCGTTCCACTAACGGTCTCTGTGACTTCTTGGGTCACAAGCTTGCACGATTTCGCGGTGTCTGCGGAGACAACGGTCAGATACTTGCATGCCTCCACGACTCCGGCGCCAGTGTCGTCGTTGGGATTGTTGCAGTAGTCAATAGCATTCTGGAATGCGGTGGTCTCCCAACCATTCTGGAAGTCGCCGTGCCAGGAGTAGCCAGTCGGGTCACTGTGGAGTACAAAACGCAAATCAATACCTTCAAGTGAATGTATAGAGTTGCTGCCTTACCCAGTAGCCCAGACGAATGGCCAACCGTCAGCAGCGGTCCAGCGATCGACGAAATCGTGCACATTCCAGGTTACCTGATACTCTGAACTTAGTCTTCGTAATGAACTCTGAACCATATGTACTAACCTCATAGAACAAGTGCATGAGAGGAACAGGGTGTGTGCTCGGACATATGCCGTTGTCCAAACGATCGAGGTACGCCGTATGGGAAACATGGTCCGCAGAATCCACGTTCTATGCAGAGTGGCGCGTTCGGTCAACTTATCCCATGACCGACAACCTGAGCAAATAACTAACCTTGCCGTCCCAGCATGAAGGGAAGTGCAAGCGGGACTGGAAACCCGCCTCGCAATCAGTAGTGGGGAACCCGCCGATCCCGTCGGTCTCTGGGTAATATGGATAGCGCAGGCATGCCCATCCAACCGCACGCTCGGCCAACTCTGCCTGAGTGCCCAAGCCAGTAGTATACCTAAGAAAGCATGCAGATGAGCGTTGGCGCGATATAAATCGCATACAGAGAAGGAACTGACTTTTGGGAGCGAGCACGTGGGTTACCAGTGATCATCTTGAAGCCTTCAGGGAACGCCTTGAGACCAGGTCCCCCGTTAGCGACGTCGGCGTCGCCACGGTTGAGGTAATAAACCAGGAGGCCACCGTTGGGAACAGCCTCAAATTTCTTGGTTGTGGGATCACGGAAATACAATTTCGGGAACCCTGCATATATTGTCTATTTTAGTCACTTTGCCTATTTTAGTAAATTATGCCAAAACACACAATAGTTGGATTTGTCCTGATGAGTTTGAGTCAATAACTAGGTACGTTGGTATGGAATAGAACACGATTTTACCTGCGTGACTTGACAGCTGGTGCAAGATGATGCCAGGAGAGACGCATATGTGCTGTTTGAACGGAAGTCTATTCGGAACGAACGTCAGCATAGTGCAACTCATTCAGCAGAGATAGAATGCGTACTCGAAGCGCCGTGCACGGTCTGAAGTGATATAATGTTAGCGAGCTTCAACACCAAGTAGCCCTGCGAAGCAGCATACGTGAACGTGGTTGGACGGAGTCACACCAGGCGAAATGACGGGGTCAACACGTTCTAAAAAAGCAGTATGAGCACTTAGATATGACAAGTATAGAAACAGGACGAGGAGCACCTTGAACGAGGGGGTCTGTGCAAGGAAGCCTGAAGAACGCGTTGGCACCTCCTGCCAACGCAAGGGCAACAGTGAACGTAGCAGAAACCTTGAACATGTCTGAAAAGTAGGTGAGTGTTGCCAAACCAACACATGTACTGGCCTACATTTATATTCTTAGTCCAATGAAAACGTTCACTCACGCAAAATCAACTCGGCGAGACCGGCACATACTCCAGTTAATTGACATGCTTACATTCATCCTACGAATTCGATCGCTTGTTGGCGGTCATCCCGGCGAGAGGCCGCGTACACGTGATGGCTTGGCGTCCACGCTAAATCAAGCTTGAACCAAGCTCACCTGATCCTAGAAACAGTTAAAAGTAGGGGTTAAAGTCACGAGCACCAAGGTAACATTCGACAAACTGGCAGGAGTGAACGTATTTTGCTGGGATGATGCTACCGATGGGAAGTCAGTGCGGAAAGTCGAAGTCGGAAGTACTTGTGCTTGGGTATCTTCTTTGCTGCCGGTACCTAGGCGGAGGATCTAGACGCGTCAGTACATATATCTAGGGGCTTGATTGAACTGGCTGATCAATGGGGATTGGGTGTTGGGCCCTGCGAGATAAACGCAATGGAGATTAGAAGCCTAACTACTCGGCGACGAGGTCCCCATTAGTCCTTATCGAATGTCTTCTTCATTGTATCTAAACAGAGTGAGAGAAATGTTGAGGGCTCTAGAATGTCACATGAGCGGGGTGCTTACCCGTATCACTGAATTCCACCGAGCGAACCGCTCAAGTGTCAAGGTTAGGTGTGCCGGTGTCTTCAGGAACGGCATCGGGAAAAACAGTAGCACAGGCGCGATCACATGTGTGGAAGACGATCATGGCTGGCCACCGGGTTAGCCGGCGCATATATAACGAGGAAATATGCTTTTGCTTCACTAAACCATTTCATTATACTCTGTACTTAGGAGGATGAAGGATCTCAGCTGTAGCTCCCCGCCTTCGTACATACCTTCCTGTAAAGGTCCCTTCTCCACCATTTGCCCCATTTATGCGCGGATATGCTATTTACATTGGGATAGGGTACAACAACTAGGCGAACGCATTCCTGATCGTGCTGTTTCCACCAATGTACTTCGCACCAGTGATTGATTTAGGTGGTACGCCTTGCTCGACCCCCTACATCGCAACTAGGACCATTTCGCGCTGCGTGTTGGACAATAGTGATAGCTCGCGGTCCCCTTTAGATGCGCTACTTTTCCCAGAGCCGCCGAATGCATCAGCACCGGGGGCCCCACTGCAGTGCCGTTAATATCAACGTGCCTAAAGCAAATACAGACGCGTCCGTAGTACCAGAAGGAGTTCCCAGACCTAGGCAGGTTACTTAATGTGGCCGACTTAAGGGATGAGCGGGTCGGATTGTTAACTCCTAGCAGAAGTGATAACCCGGAGCGTACACAACAGCAACATAAGGGCTCAAGTCTAGAAGAAGTATTCTAGATGCATTAAACGCGCTAGACAATCAAGGAAATGACTGGTGGTTGACCCATGTCGCAAGACAGTTAAAACGGAGAGCCACCTAATCAGTGCGGTCGAGACTATGTCAACCTCCAGAATCAAATCCCAGGTGGCACGGCCTTTGAAACAAAGCAAACACGCTGAATCGTCAAGGCGAGGTGATATCCTAGTTCCTGGGGATCCATGAGAGGTGAGAAACGGTGTTGATTTCGAGACCTCATAGTTTAAAAGCAGGTCACTGCGGTGAGTAAAATAATCAAGAAATTTGAATTTAAATTGTACACGCAGTGCGCAGAACTATCTGATGATGGGAGAATACTACAGGCGCAGCTGTGAATGGGATCGAATGTTATCTTCAAGACACGTGGTCTTGGCGCTACTTTAGTCAGCAGCACCACGATCATCAAGCGCCGTCACCTGCACTTGATTTTGACGCCCATCGACTTGAGTTGAAACCCGACGGACGGACTTGGTTTCTTAGATTTCAAACGTGGCGTACTCGGCCTCTTGCATATAATCTACTCATTTAGTTCTTGACTTTTGCTGGGGTATACAAGTTCGGGACAGTCTTTGATAACTATTCGCACTTAACCGACACAAGACGACTAAAATAAGTATATAAAGAGACGCATAACAAGTGATGGTGGATGGGGCCGAGGTGTTATACGTCAGAAAGGCCACAGTTGGTGCCTTTCGCGTACCTAGCGCTAAATCGATTCAATTAGCACAATGCTGCAGATTAGATTCCTACTTACTCTTTCAGGTGCCTATCGCTTGCGGAAGTGGTTAGCTAACCAATCTAGCCCCCTTTCCACTTGGGATCTCACTGCAGCCCATCGGCTTCGCAGACAGACGCATGAAAAGTCTTTAAGTGTTATTAACGTGCCTCACATTGATATGCTCCCCGCAGTACTCGTATTTACCAGTGTACCGCTCGCCTTTCAGTCACGGTCCACCAACGTGCGTCCTGCGCCCATGATACCTCGCGCAGCTGACTGCCTAGCGTGACCACGTCGTGTCGTTCTGGGGACTCGACTGGGCCAAAGCATTGCCTGAGTCCCTTCTTCAACCGTGGAGGAAAGCTATTGCAATACCATGGATTCGCTGACTCGCTTATCTCATAAGTCGCCCATGCGATTCAATTAGTACTGTATGCCATGGCTGAAAATTCATGTGTCAATTAGGCCTGGGAGATCTCTATGGTACTACGAGCATGTGCATAGCTACTATAAAAACGCCGACCTCAGCGCCAAGTACTGGTTATTTATGCCTCCTGGGGTCGGCCACCGCAGCGGAGGTCCTGGCGCCGACGCATTTGGCTGTGCAGGGCAATTGAGCGCGTCTGAGGGAAGCATTGGACAATCGCTCTCGTTCGACGCACAGCACGATATGATCCTAGCGACGATGCAATGGGTCGAGAGGGGAGTGGCACCCGAGTCACTCATTAGTGTGAAATATGTCAATAGCAACCGCACCATGGGAACTGCGTTTACTCGCCTGCTGTGCCCATACCCTCAGGTAAGTAGTGCGCTCGTACAAGGGTATTATAGCACGTTTCCGATGATATTTCTACAGGAGGGCGTGTACAAAGGCGGAGACGTAAACAACTCGAGCAGCTACCACTCCGAAGCTTCTTTCTCCGAAAACGACGAGCCGTAACAAAGGCGATCTAGCGGAGCAGTACTTTGGTTTCTCATCGTATACGCTACGTTCGGCCTAGCAAATGTTCTTTCTATGCTCTATAAACGCGTAATTAAGCCTGCTTTATTTTATTGCTGAACCACGCCATCAGATATGTATCTCTGTCAAAGACTATTTCGTGTCAGCACAGTGCTCTTGGTAGGTTGCTTGTCCGATAAAATAGAGAGAAATCTCGCGCATACAGGTATATACTCTTGGAACTCTGGATTTTAATGGCGCAAACGACTTACATTATTTGTTCCACGATCAAAATGCAGGTAGCTACAACCTTTGGTAGAACTTTTGCTTGTACTTGTATAAATATAACCCGATTTCGCTTCTTATGTAGGGGACATGACATGTATAATAGGTATATTCAACGAGACTGGGAGATTGAAGGTACATGCACTAAAGCAAGACGTGTTGTGGAAACTTCCGGACTTCTGGTAGCAGTTGCAACATGCCAGGGTAGAGACGTGAGTGCCATGTCTTGCAGGATGTTTCTACTTACTGGTGTGGATCGATGTTGCAGCGGAGGGTTGGTGGACTGAACCAATCACCTACCCGCTTGCCACTTCACTGCAGCCTATCCGCTTCGCAGATTGACGCATGGCAAGTCTGCTCTCGCTCTCGCGACAGTCAGACCCTCGATCAAGCTCTGGCCCATCCGCCTATCCGCCAGCCCAGCTCTGCGTCGCCCGTCACTTCAGTGCAGCCCGCCGAAGCGGACGCGTGACAAGGGCTCGCTGGTGGGTCAAGCAGACATGCAGACTGCTACTCGGCGCCCATGAGTGCCCGACCGCCGACCGACCAGACTTTGTGTCGCCGGTCACATAGGCAGCCCACCGAAGAGGGTGGACGCGTGACGCTTAGCTAGCAGGTGGGGAAGGTACGCGGCCGGCTCTGGACGCTTTGACCAAGCCAAGTCCCCAGTCCGGCACGACGTGGTCACGCTAGGCAGTCCGCAGCATGAGGTACTGTGGACGCAGGACGCACGTCGGTGGACTGTGACTGGAAGGCGAGTAGTGCACTGGCTAACACGAGTGCTACAAGGGCAGGTTAGTCTTTTGTAGAGTTTCACAGCTCAAGGACATACCAGTAAGAAAGATCAAATAAACGTCCGGAAACCCACAGTGAGACGGGTTGAGGGAATAGCTGATAGGGGTAAGTTCAGACGCCAGTCAAGCAAGTCGGAGTGCACAAGCCCTTACTAGAGAAAAGATTGTCAACTGAGTGGGCGGGTTACCCATGGAGGCGTCGCCGAAGCGTAGTGGGATACAGTAAGATCATAATGGGTGTGGTTGACGTGAAGTAGGCGGTGGGGGGATGGGTGCAGCGACTAGAGGGAGGGCGAAAAGTGAAGAGCTCTCGTCCCCACCAGGCCGCATTTTATACCCTCATGGGTATTCAGGAGGTGCACCGTGCACAGTTGCGCTCTCGGTCGATGAGCGGGCACAGAGCAAGCCCATCGCCGCCGATGGATGGGTTGGACCTCGGACAACAAATCCCGCCCCCATGACCTCGGGGTTCGCTCACCCAGTGACGCACTACGCCCCCTAAGCCCCTATTGTGGCTACGCCGCCGAGAACATGATGTCAAGATCTGAGGCGTGGATCGGCGCATATAGCCAGAGGTGAATCCTGGGCGTAGTGTTGGGGGCGGGGCTTTGGGGATGGAATAAAATAAAGAGCGCGGTTCCGGTAAAGTAGTCATCCAAGGAAAGTGTTGACCTGGGGGGGGGGGCAAACCTCAGTTAGGTCTTAAGTTCTGAGTTTTGGAGGCGCTGATGTCGGCTCGGGTGGCTAATGGTGACTAGGTACTTACCACACGGAATTTGTGCGACTCTTTGCCCTATTAAACATTCATGGCAACGGCCGAATATTGTATTGAGCACACCTGGGTCTCTGCCCTCTCGCCAATCATTAAACACACTGTTTAGCCTTAGTATATCATCTAAGTTTTAAAGTCTAATACCGCAACATACCTCGCATTAGGCACTATAGCCAATAGGCTTTAGGCGCAGTATCCAACCAGGTGGGTATGTTTCCCAGGGTGTTATCCTGTAGAAGGGGTATGTAGGAATTGTAGGTTTGGCACAACTGACAGCAAACGTGGTTGAAGGTCCACGCAAACACGTCGCTTTGAGACGTATCTCGCACGTCTCCTGACTTGTTCGGTTTCCTGCGAAAGCATTGACTCTAGAACCATTGAGCCACCTAATTCACTGTCAAAGTGTGTATGCCCAAGTCGAAACGATAACAGTAGTTACCATTGCTCCAATGTCATCCATCGTATGCTATACCTGTTTATCAAAAGCGTCGAACAAGTGACACAAGTGCTACGCACCATTGACCCTCGCGTCTTCTAGTTAATGTTTATTTGTGGATTTGTTCACCTTATTGGCTCACTCAACGATCATGACATACTTGAAACATTGGTGCAGATATGGGTTCCTTCCGAGCCCGGTCGAACCCCCGCAGCGTAGACATGGGAGCTGATAAGTCTTGAAGTTCGTGGACAAATGACTACACCATTAATAGGCAACACTCGCAGCTCTCGAATGGCAATAGGATGAGGTATTGTCGCTGATGAGATGGGCAGAGGCGGGGACCGCTCTCCGTCTGATCGTTATTGTAACTATATGGGTGGGAATAAATTGGACGGCGTGTGTTTCGTGAGGCGTACGTGCCTCTATTCTTGAGAGAAGTACTCACTATACGACAGCGTCTAGGCCGGGTGGGGTTGAATAGCTTAGTGGTCGCAGTAGGTAAAACGGTTGGGGCAATGTCAACCGCTCAAAAAAGTGTCACCGTAAATAGCTGAGGAATTCTAGGGACCAGGAAGTCGTGCCACAGCCTTGCAAAACCAGAGGCCAGAAAAAATGTTGCGCGTCGTTGGTTGAAAGTTCCCACCAAGAAGCCCCAGGGTATGTGGAGTAAAATTATCATGATGAGTATCGCCAAGGAATCACAGAGATTGAGAGATATGCAAATAATGACAGAAAAGTTCATCGACCTCGAGGCTGGCTGTACTTCATCATCGGCGGTGTTTGTCCACCCTTCAGCTCATCCCCAATCGAAGCAATCGAAGAGCTCAGATGCTCAACGACAGCACATCCCTATTGAAAAAGATCAAACAATTACGGATGACGGGCGCGGGATCAAGTCTGGGTAACACACCTTTTCTTGTAGACTCGACCAAGGAGCATCCGAGTTCCCGTTAAGGGTCACAAGAAGAATTGGGTCGAGCGCCTCTATTGTTACCCCATGTACCGGGAGCGTAAGAACACGTCCGAACTGGGTACAAAGACATTAGTCCAACCTAGGCAAACAACCCGTCGTGTGGGGAAATCCCACATACCTCGCACTCGACCCTCCCCATAGTAGATGCATTCCCATCTTCTTCTAAGCCAGGAGCAATTAACGCATCTCGGGCAAGATTGCTAGTAACAGACTCGCGCCAGGCGTCGGTTCCAAGCGCCGTAATGATCCGTACGCGGCGATTCTGAGCCTCTGAGGTTGTATCGAGCGCGTCAACAAATGTGAGAGTGGCTCCGCTAGGGTCTGAGATAACAGCCGTGTGAATCGAACTGTCGGAGATGCCTTGGTCGAGCAGACAGTCCAAGCTTTTGATGTCAAACATGGTCATGGACAGAGTGTCCAGGTTGGGTGGTGGTCATGCTCAAGACAAAGCGTGGGCGCTTACGCAGACCTGACAAACAAAGCCCGAGAACACGTGCAGAACAGATCCACTTCAACATTCAACCACAAGCGAAAAACTCGCCCCAACAGCAAAACTACAAACTTCAGCAAGTCGCCACTAACAACTATGACCGACGGTACGTCCGCGACAGATTTCGACATTCGCCATCTTGTCCCAGTAACATCGACAGTCTTTGTCGAAAAACCAACCTTTTTTTTGCTTGTCTATGTCTCACGCGACAGTCTACGGGTTCGGATGGATCGCCATGCAATTGCACTTTTTTGCGACTAAAGGTTGCTTATCACCGACTGTCTAAACTAAGTATTTACCGACCTCTTTGACCGACTTTGTTTCCTCGCCACGACAAATCGCCCCAACGCGACTCACACTTGCTCTTTTTGACCTCAGCTTGGGATAACTCTGCCGACACCACCCCCGCACTGGACGGACCCAAAGGCGATGATGAATGGGGTCCAGCCTCGAACGGTCGTGCTGACCGAGATCCGTACAACCAAGACGCTGCAGCGCCACCAGAACGTGATGGTGGACGTGGCCGGAGTCGCAGTCCTGGCCGAGACGACACAGGCGAGCGCGGCAGGTACGTGTCTCCTTAAGCTTCGAGAACGCAGAACGTTTCTTATCAACCTCGATGGCAGAGGCGAGGGCAACCCAGGAACAAACCTTCATGTCTCCGGACTGAACTCCCGTGTCACGGACCGTATACTCGAGGACGCGTTCAGCAAGTACGGAAAGGTACGCCCACACACTATTAAATCACGCGGCACTGCCCAGTTACTCACGCGTCATCTTCCGATAGGTCGACAAGGCTCAAGTTGTCTACGACCCTCACACTCGTGACTCTCGGTGCTTTGGGTTTGTGATGATGGCCACACTCGAGGAAGCCGAGGCAGCCATCGCTGGACTGAGCGGCTATGCCCTGGAAGGATCAGCTCTGCGAGTGGACAAGGTACGAGCACCAAGACAGAAGATACGAATTTTCTCCTAAATGGTCAATAGGCTCGACGGGGACGTGCACGGACTCCCACGCCCGGACGGTACTTTGGTCCCCCGAAACGAGAATACGATGAACGCCCCTATGCACCACGCGAAAATGACTACCGATACCGAAGTCGCTACGACGATGGGTAAGCGTTATCTGAATGGTATCGGACTCTTCTAACATTGAACTAGATACTACGGGCGCGGGGGGTACGATCGTGGGTACGACCGAGGTTACGACCGCGGATACGACCGCTACGACGACCGTTACGGCCGGGACCGGGACCGAGACCGGTACGGCGAGCGTTACGGGGACCGCTATGGAGACCGCTACGGGGATCGGTACGACGACCGCTACCCACGCCCCCGCTACGACGATGACCGCGGTGGTCGATACAACGATGGGCGTGACCGCTACGATGGAGGGCGCGACAGGGGGCGGTATGATGATGCGAGGAGATAGGATGAAGATCCCGTAGGAAAGAGAATCGGGTTGGAACTGTGGGGGAGTCGTTTCTCCGATTGGAGAGCGACCTCCAGCTCACCGCCTCGTGGTAGTCCAGCGTCGTGTTTCTTGTACTTGACCTGTTTAATCGACGTCACTTTCTCACCCCAGTTTCCCAGCCACGTCGCGTACACGACCCGTGACTGTGTATTCCCCACACGCCGATAACCGCCTCGGGCCGAGCGCCGCGGCGGGAGCCCGGTCCCGGCGGTTTCTCGATCGATTCCAACCAGGTAATTTGACCCGTATCGTTGATTCCGCGCATTTGACATCCCGACAGCGACGGAATCGTCGATCTCAGCTTCAATGTCGATCATCATCGCCGCTTCTCGGCGAAAATGTAGCTCGGAAAAACAGAGCACGTGACCTGTTTTAATTTGTGGCGGAGGGCGGGCTCTGTTTGCGTCCGTGCGATCTTAATTTTAGCACCCCCGAAACTTGCTGGGCATAACGTTGATGGACGGAACTCACTCCGCATCTCCTCGGACAGCTTCACATCCGATCGTGGTAATTCTTGTTGCTTTTCTACAATTGACATGAGATCCTTTGAACAACTTTTGCGATTGGTCCACTTGAGAAAAAGCAGGAAAATTACATTACTCGATCCGAAGATCGACGCGGCAGTGGGCGATGCGCCACGTCTAACAGCTCCACGATCTAGCACCCAATCACCCCCGTTCTCAACCAAGTCTGGCCAGCCAAAAGACTAATGCTGAATGCGAATGCAATAGATTAAGCATTGAGCCCGGATGGACATGTCTACAATTTCGGGCAGAAACGTTCGCTGATGTTGAAACCTGGATAGGGGCCCGCGCTATGGGCCTTTACATAAAGGGATCGGGTTACAGGGGAGTCGGTGGCACAGCCGTTGGGATATATCGGGAGTCAGATGTGTGGATAATTAGATACACTGATAAGGAGTGGAGATTACTCCACCACCCTTGTTCTGCGCTCCCGCCCGTGCAGCAGCTACTGCGTAATGCGGGGGATGTGAAGCAGAGCGTCATTACGAGTGAGGACACGCTGGAGTCTCAGGCTCGATGACCACACGTCCATCTGAGTTGGGGGTGATGGTATCGACGAATTCCAGGCATGAGGCTGCGTCGTT
>JANWGL010004486.1:0-10350 GCA_025200755.1 Ceratobasidium sp. C01 | reverse complement strand
ACACCTCCAGATATGGTCAAAGTGAGTATATGCGTGCGTATCGCGGGGGTAGTGTACTAATAGTATCCGTATGATGCGTAGGCTCATTTGCAGCTTGATGATGCGACGATCGCACAGCTCCAGAAGGTCAAGCCGATTGTTGTGGGACCTGGCGAATGGTAAACACTCGGTATGGAGCTGCAGACCGATATAGGAGATAAACCGGCTGGGATATGTATAACGATAACTTCCAATAATATTTCAATCCTTTATATACTGCGAGGCTCACTCTATGGCGCTGCTCGACGCACCATTAAATCAACAGCCGGCAAATCTTGATCTAGATTTGCCACTAAATTTTCAGGATTTTGTTTGAGCCTTTCCTAGTGATATGCTTGGTGATGTCATGCACCTTTCCTCTCCAACTGCTTTTAGTTTCGTAATCCGCTTACCCTAGTCATTTTAATTGAATATCCAGTCACTGGGAATACCTACGAAGGTCCCGGTCTGGGTTCACCCAGCGTCTACTCAACGACCCATTCATACGCGAGCCTACGCTTCGTTCGCATTCAACTCACATTTTACTTATATCAAAGTTAGAATAAGATCAAAATCATCAAGGGTGGGATTGGGTTGAGCAGGGGTTGAAATATATGCGCAAATCTTTATCGGGGCTAAGATGGCCGGTAAAATCTCTGCAGCGTATTTTTTCACGCTACGTTTTAGCGTTAAAATCGACTTTGTATGCGGCTAGGAGAGCTAATCTTGTAGCACCAGACAGCCCCAAAGCACTCAATGTGTAACGTATTCGACTATATACCGCCTAACATGCTTGCTTCCGCTTAGTTCTCATCCGCGTCGTATTCTATTTGCATCTTAACTTACTTGCCTCGGCCCTTTTATTCATTCAAATTAGCTTAGCCGGTTCTTAAGCCTCCCTGTTTGGCGCAAACTGCACGTTAAGCGATAGCACACATGTATTGATACGGACACACAGGAATCAAGGTCGTACTACATTCGGGGCAACTACTATCATATGGGTGAGTACACCAGTTACATTGATCACGGAGTGTACACAGAGGCCCAGTTGGCACCATGCATAAATCTTGAAGAATCAATCGGCAACGGTCGGGGTATGGGGTCTTTCGAAATCACAAACAGTGAGCTGTCAGTGTGACGCCGGCGATATTCCTGAGGGAGCCAACAAAGAAGTCCGCCTGTGGTCTCGTCACATACCCAGCCATCACTGTCGGAAAGACATAGAATGTTTGGCGGCAGACTAAAGGAGTGCGATGGTTCTAAGTCCCACACCCGCACCGTCTTGTCTAACGAGCCCGACACGATGTGCCGACTATCGGGAGAGAATCGAATCGAATTGACACCTCCTGAATGCCCCATTAGAATGTTGCCAAGGGCGGCGCCCGTGCCTGCATTCCAGACTCGCACCGTCATGTCTGACGAGCCCGAGACAATGTACCGACCGTTGCGAGAGAAACCGACCGACCAGACCTTGCCTGAGTGCCCGACTAAAGCTTTGCTAAGTCCCGTGTCGGTGTTTGCGCCCCAAATTCGTACTGTCTTGTCTGATGAGCCAGAGACAACGCGCTGATCGTCAGGTGAGAACCCAACAGACCAGACAACGCCTGAATGGCCAACCAGAGGGTCGCCAAGGGCAGCACCGGTGTCTACATCCCACATTCGCACTGTCTCGTCATCTGAACCAGAAACAATACGCTGACCGTCGGAAGAGAACTCAGCCGATCTGACATTGCCTGAATGCCCGACTAGAGGGTTGCCAAGTGCGGTGCTCGTGTGTACGTCCCATACTCGTACAGTCTTATCTGAGGAACTCGAGACAATTCGGCGATTGTTGGCAGAGAACCTAACTGACCAGACCTTGCCTGAATGTCCAACCAAAGGGCTGCCAAGTGCAGTTCCTGTGTTTGTGTCCCATACTCGCACCATCTTGTCCGACGAGCCGGAGACAACGAAGCGACTGTCGGATGAGAAATCAACCGACCAGACAATGCCTGAGTGTCCAGCTAGAGGGTTGCCAAGTGCAGCACCCGTGTTTGCATCCCACAATTGTACCGTTTTGTCTGAAGAGCCCGAGACAATATGCTGACTATTGGGAGAGAACCCAACTGAATTAACGCTATTTGAATGTCCGACCAAAGGTTCGCTGGGTATGACGCTGGCGTCTGCCTCCCACATCCGCACTGTATTGTCTAACGAGCCAGAGACAACGTGGCGATCGTCGGGAGAGAACCTAACCGAGTAGACACGATCTGAATGACCCACTAGGGGATCGTTGAGTGCAGATCCTGTGTTCGTGTCCCAAACTCGCACCGTCTTGTCATAAGAGCCGGAGACAATGCGACAACCGTCTGAAGAGAACTCAACCGACGATATGCAGTCTGAATGCCCCACTAGAGGATTGCCAATCGCGGCGCCAGTGTCTGCATCCCATAATCGCACTGTCTTGTCTGACGAGCCAGAGACAATCCAACGACCATCAGGAGAGAAGCCAACCGAATTAATGTCGCTCAGATGTCCAGTTAGGGGGTTGCCAAGTGCGGCGCCCGTGTGTGCGTCCCACAATCGAACTGTCTTATCTGACGAACCAGAGACAATTCGGCGACTATCACTAGAGAACCCAACCGAATTGACACTAGCTGAATGCCCGACCAAAGGGTTGCCAAGGGGGGTGGCTGTGTTTGCATCCCATACTCGCACTGTGTTATCCGACGAACCGGAGACAATGTACAGTCCATCGGGAGAAAACCCAACCGAGTAGACCTTGCCTGAATGTCCGATAAAGGGCTTGCCGAGTGCAGTGCCCGTGTCTACGTCCCATACTCGCACCGTCTTGTCACCCGAGCCGGAGACGATGCGACGGCCGTTGGGAGAGAACCCAACAGACCAGACCCAATCTGAATGTCCGACCGGAGAATTACCAAGTGCAGCACCAGTATCTGCGTCCCACACCCTCACCGTTCCGTCAGACAAGCCAGAGACAATGAACCGGCCATCCCTTGAGACTGCCACTGCTAAAACACGTGCAGGATGCGATATGCACCGCAGCCAGGGCGACCAATTCTCCTCTGCACCCTTTATAATAGCAATTGTGTTGCGAAACCTCGCCCGCAGGTGTTGTAGGAGGGTTGCCCGCGTGGGGCAGAACGCCAATGCAGAAACATATAGGTGTGGTGTACTTTCCGATATGGGGTCAAAAAATGCTAAAACAAAGCGGTAAAGGTCCCTCGAACATTCGTAAACATCATTTAACCTCTAAATCAGTACGGATAATTTAGCGGGTGGTCCCAATACCTCTACGAAGGCGGCGTAGTCCACTTACTTGGCACCACTTAGATAGCTCCAGAGCACTAATCATTGCCACGTCTAGCTTGCCCAACAAACTGAGCGCTTCAATCCAATATAACGCAGTTGGTTGGAGCACAAATGTTCTCAGAAGTTCTTCGAGTTCTCCCTGTCTAGATTGTGTCAAGTGGCTTGTCCAGTATAGGCAACTATAGCGGAGGTGAACGCTGATCGCCGAGTTCACCCGTGCATTCAGATTTGGGACTTGACTGTTACGTAGATGTGATGTTTCCAGCCCGCATATATTGAACTTCAGCCCGTGTAGCATCGTCTGCAGGCAGCAACGGGCAAAGTTGGTGTTTTGCCGCTCCAAGTCTACGTAAAATTGTTTCGATCGCGTAGGAGTAATCATGTAGTCTGTGAATGAGTGGTGGTAAACACGCACAACCCCGCCTTGTGCATAATCTGTGTACAGAACTGAACCGAGGCTGTCTACTACCGACTGCAGCACATCCTTGTCCACTAGCTTAGCTAGCAGATCACCTAGACTGTCTACCGATAGAGGAGTACGTGTCGAGCAAGCAATGATAATGCCAAGACAATCACGGACGTATTGCGCATTGTCCACGCCTCCAGTGCCTAGACTGAGTTCAATTGCATTAGTGTACAGAGCATCCAGGGGGCTTGATGTCTGATTTGAAGCGTTTCCGTTTATTACCAATTCGAAGCGTGACCTTGAGCTATGGCTGTCTAGTACAAGCTCGCATGCAGTCTTCGCCCAGATGAACAACCCATCAGCATGTTCGGCCAACAAGTTGGTGGCATCAGAAGGAAGCTGCTTTGACTTCTTGCTAGTATCCATCCGGTGCTGAATGTATGCTTTGATGTCACCTGAAGCGTTGTAATGGTACACATCTCGCCTAGAGACTCCAGGGATAACGCCATCGTCGAAAAATGACTGAATATCTGGATTTGGTCGACTTGTAATCACAACCTTGAGCCAAGGAACCAGTGTCGACATCTGAGAGAGGTATACAAGTAGCTGCCTGCGACTTTCGTTCGTTCCGCATTCGTCCAGCGCATCGACCACCACAGTCAGGTTGGCGGAAGGAAGTATTCGAGACAGCATTTGAAGCGGGCCCTTAACGAGACTGTCGTACTGCATCTGGATGGGGGAAGTGCACAGTCGAGGGTCGCTCTGAATTGCCCCCGCTACAGATTTGGCATATCCCGAATGTAGACAGGCTATTCCATAGACGATCGTTGCAAGAACCTGTTCTGGGTTGCGACGCTCCGAGCTGTCGCGCTTGCAGAAGAATTCGGCAGCAAGCAGCTTTTTATCATCGAGCTCCTGGCAAACTGATGTTGCGATCGAGCTTTTCCCAAGTCCTGCTTGGCCATACACCCAGAGTAGACCCTCAGACGTATCCCGCTGCTGGGACCAACGAACAATCTCCTCGATGATATCGGTACGCGTTCCCGAAAGGCAGGCACGCGCGGAGTCGTATCGAGCAGAGCCCACCGGCTTTAGCTCTTTCAACAATTCGCGTTGAGCTAGTAACCACTCCAAACTGAGATGCAAGCCGACGATCCGAGTAGATCACTTACCGTTCATAAGCAAAACTTCTTGTACCACACTTATCGTCTCGTGCACGGCATCCACCGTTTCCAAGGTCTGAACCCCCACGCCTCGCTCAAAGCTCTCAGTGAGGTTCTGAAACTTGTCTAGCAGATCCTGGACCTGATCCGCAGCCCTTGAGCCGACGGCAGCGAGCAAGCTCTGCACTACATAGTATGGTACGTCGGTTGGTAGCTCGTGGGAAGCAAGAAAGAATTTAGGTGCTTACCGGGTCCTCCGTCTGACTTGTACTCGATCACAAATCTCGATGCGTCCTCAATTAAGTCCATCATGGTTTTAATGGTGTCCTTGAGTTGTGGTAACTTTGCCGCCTTCTCGACGCGCTCTAAAAGCGGGAGCATCCCGGCTAAATCAACCACCAGTTTCTCGACGTTAGCATCGCACTTTTCCTGCTCTTCAAGTTTCTATAACATGAAATGAACATGATGTTTGTTGAAATTGCGTAGACAAAAATCTAGCTACTCACCTTCCACGCTTTGATACACAAGCCGAACGCTATTTTCGCCGCAGGGTGAAGCTAGAGTGGCAGGAGCGGTTCAGTAGCCGCCAAATGCATCATCCGAAATGCTGACCTCGGAAACTGCCTCGCCAAAGTCAAGAATCGCTTTGAACGCGTCTCGGGTCGGACCGAGCCGCTCCAGCAATCTCGTCTTTCTCTCCTTTGCCTGAGCTTCAGCAAGAGCAGCAGCAAGGGCTCGATTAGCCTGTAAGTCAGGTGTCAGCTTGGCTTTATTTTGTACATGGTAACGACTCACCACTTCTGGGTTAGGAAACAATAACACGACTGTGAATTGCTTAGTGTCGAGCTCTACGTCGCGTTACTGTGCTTAGCACGATGCTGCATTTAAACCCCAAACCATAGACACCCTACCAAATTTAGTCTCATATTGCTCGACAATTGTTGATACGTCGTATCCCAATGTTCCAACTCGTTTGAGCCCAAAAATGTGTTTCTCGTACACTCGCAGCTCCACTCGAGAACCAGAATGAACGTCGCTGCAAATCGGAAAATAGGCGTCTACAATAAAATCACGTAGAACTTAAGAAGATATCGTACCAGGACACTACCCTATCCCAGGATAGTGATGCACCGCGCTTGACAGGGGGAAGTCGATGAGCCACTTCCCCGTCGATTAGTATCTTCAATTCGATATCATACTTGGAAGTCATTGGATCGAGCTTGATTCCTGAACTGATAGGTTCAAGGAGAGCACAGAGACGATCCAGTTTGAGTACAAACCTTCGATATGATGTCGAAACCTTTCTGGAGCTCCCCCAGCATTATGAGTCAACATGTCGGGCGGGCGTTGGGTACAGTCGAGATTTAGAGCAATGCAGACAGGTAATAGGAGCTCGATGGATTATCAGAACGTTGTAACGACTACCAGAGTTTACAGACAGTTTATCGCCGGTGAAAGGCTCCTGGCGCTCGGAGGGCTTGGTTGTGTACGTTTGTTGATGGTTCGTCGGCGTTAAAACCGAAAGGTTTGCTTTGACCACAATCACTACCAACGTCTCAGTATACAACGTCTCGTTTATACCCACGGAACCAATCTCCTTGTACCACATACGAGGGTGGCTCCATCCTAAGGAAATCAATTCCAAACTGAAGTCTAGCCCTAATACCTGCATTTTCTCGTGTGCCGGCGGCTAGTGACATACTCTCCAGACTCTAAGTTCTTGTCGGCGTGCGAAACGTCCGCTTTTTATTATTGAGGTTATCAAACTATTGCCCAACAGAGAGTTGGTTCCGAGTCACGTTCGCCGGACAAGAATGATGGGCGGCTCGGGCTATCTAGACTAGCGAGCATCATGACTGCCTCATAGGAAAACATGAAACTAGCCAAAGGCCATCTGCTCACAGGTCTTGAATCTTGTACTGGTTAGATAGATTAGTGCTAGTGCTTCTAGTAGATATAGAACAGAGGCTAACGGTAGCTACGCTAACTGTCACGATTGCCTATTACCGAACGGATGTCACTTAACGGGTCGAGCTAGTTTGGTGAACGATACTCTCGGTCAAGCATGGAAGGCTAGCACTGAAAACATCCCTAAACTTGTTTTGGGGATTATACTGCGGTTCTACTATGAGAGTGATTCCCTATTGGATGGTTGGATATAAAAGGTGAGCGGCCGTGAGTACTGAACGATCACACCAATCGTTTTCTCCAGCTCTAATCCCTTCAATGCCACAGACTCATCACGTTTACACTGATCCAATTCATTCATCAAGTTACTTTCCATAGCTCCCTCATTGCCCTCGCTGTGTATGCCTCTGCGGCTCCGACCAGTTCAACTACAGTTTCTGCGGCAGTATCCACTCCGACAGTCACCTATGGGTAGGACGACCCAAACAACTCGTTCCTGAACGGGTACGCCAGCGGCACGCCGAAACCGAGTCAACGGTCAACTGGTATATCAATCTTGGGACCGCAGAACATTGCGTTGGGGAGGCAAGGACCAGACTTCTTGGCGCCTCCTAGCACAAACTCGGGCGGTGTGTACGTTTCTATCCACCTCGTTATACAACGTTTATATGCTTATTTTTGCAGTGAGAACGTGAAGTGATCGATGGTACTATCGCATCACAGGCTCCAGAGTGAAGGGTATGCGCGGCAGCAGAGCGGCACGTACTACTATCCTTCTGGGAATATTTACGATTCGCTTAGTTCACGGTATCTAGAACACGATATGTCGATCGCAGCTGTTATGAACGTTGTATACGGGTCACTAACCAAACCCGAATTGTAACTAAAGGGAAACTACCGAGTGAACTCTGTTGATTAGCTAGGTCGCAATTATGTGACCTTAGTGGTACGTATCTTTTCTGCTCCTTTCCCTTTCTCCTATTTACCGGCTGCAACCAGTATCCTGGCGACTTATGATATTTCCCTCAAGGCATTCCACATGCGATCCAAGGAATGAACGACACCGTCGATGGATGCGAATTCTTAGTCGTGCGCACCTCTCTCGTCTTCGCAGCTTACTAACGCCACTCTCGACAGATAGGTCATCGATAGCAGGACATTCAGCGAATACTCCACTTTCATATTCACAGATTAGGTGGCCCATGACCCAAACGAGGTCCTCGTGAAGAGCTCCCGAGCCAACGCCTCAGCCTTCGACCACACCCCGTCTCGGGGCGATGCATCATGGAATCAGCGGTGCCGGAAGTGAGTGTAGACAAGGCGAATGTGGGAGGCCCAACTAGGACTGTTCCTCTTCCATTTACGTTTGTGGCGAGCGAGGCGGCAGCGGCAAATGTGACTGGAGGGTCAGCGAAGATCGTGGACGCGCGAACGTTCGAGACCGCGAGGGCGATTGCGATGGCTGAAGTGACCGTTGTACCGGGAGGACTTCGGGAGCTTCACTGGGATCCTACTCAGCCAGGGTGGCCATTCTTCCTGTTAGAACGGCGGACCCGAAAGTCTAGGTATCTACGGGCTAACTCATCATGTGATAGCGAGAGTAACACACGCATCACCGCCTCCGCCTCGTCCACCAACACTCGTACCTTTGACTATCGAGCCAGCAATATTAGTACGCACTTGTACCACCTGGCACTTAAGTCCCATTCAGCTGAATTTGTGCTACGTTACACCCCTCCCTCGTTTGGGCACTACGTCGAGAACACTGGCAGCACATCGACGAAGTATCTCGAGATCTTCAACACGGACGTGTTTGAAGACATCAGTCTGAACCAGTGGCTCGCTCTCACCCCTCCTGATATGGTCAAGGTGCGTATATGCGTCTTGATAATGTACCCCGATGGCTCACTTCTTTCCGCGAACCCTCAGGCTCATCTGAAACTTGACGACCGGACTATTGTACGACTACAGAGGGTGAAGTCGATCGTTGTTGGGCCCGGAAAGCGGTAGAAAACTTCAAGCGGTGCTGGCATCCCCATGTCTTTGCGTTGACTGCTTGGGGGTCACTGGGTAGTATGGCGGTCCATCTCACTGCTTTCTACTTGTATCGTTGGGCGCAATCGATGGCTGCAACGCCTTTGCATTACAGTGTTGACTTTGGAAAGCAAATCACGTTGAGCACTGAATAAATATCAGTTTCTAAATATTCCATTTGCGTTTCTTGGCCACCATATACCCCTGCTGTGACATAGCTCGTCAGATTTTCACTTTAAACTAGAAAATAAATAGATTGCATATCTGAGAGGTGCACTACATTATACTATACTGTACCTGGGTACAAATCCGAGTCCGAAGCCACTTCAAATAAAAAGAAACCCCCCCCATTTACAACATCAAGATGTTCGGCGCATTCGACGTGCTCACAATCACCTCGCCTCCCTCCTTCAGCTTATCTTCTTTCTCCTTCCAGACGCTTCCTTTCACGCTACCCCCATCCCTCTCGAACTCCACACGACGACCTCCTTGGTCGGCTACAACCACGGCAGGCGTAACGACCGAGCTAGAGAGCTCAAAGACTCCTTCGTATGCGGGATGCAATTGTACACTCGCCGGCGCGTTGCTAGTCCTGCCTGTTAGGAAGAATTTGGCTCCCTCAGGCTGGGAAGTCACGTTCAGCGCGAGGTGTGCGTTGGACGTCGAGAATGAGGTCGAGTAGGTCCCGGTTGCGAGCAACTCAATCGAAGAAATGATTGGTCTGAAAGCGGGAAACCTTGTTAGCTCTTGACCGGAGATAAAGACAAAGAAGCACATACGCATTAGACGAACGGACTTCAACCCCGCTGTGATACTTTCCACCCAAGCTAAGGTTGACGTCTACTACAGCATTGCGAGTCTCGAGCACGGCCCATCCATCGAGCAACTTGATATCACCACGGATAGGCGCATTGACGCTCCTCACTGTCACGTTACCGCCGTCCCGAACCACGACGTCCTCGAGTCCGATGGTAGCGTCGCGCGTGGAGAGGTCAAGACCAGCGAACGTAGCAGTTGTAGAAGCAAGGTCGTGCGTGAAGAAAGGAAGACGGGTACGGAGCGCCGGGAGGTCCGCGGCCGGGACGCGAAGGGTGATGAGCGTCATCGCGTGCATGTGGTGCGGGTGCGAGTGAGGGCGTGGGTGAGGCGGACCGGGGGGAGGTGGGTGAGGGAAGTCGCCCCCTGGTGGAGGCGGCGGGGGCGGGGGCGGTCCGCCGCCTCGGTGTGGAGGGGGGAACGGAAGGTCCGAGGGAGGAACGCGGTCGGATGAAACGTCGTCAAACTCGGTTGATTCATCTTCAGCGGGCTGCTCCTGATCTTCAACGTCGGAGGGAGGAAGGTGCCCATGCGGAGAGGGCACCCCACGCTTCTGTGACTTGCCCCAGCGGTGCCACCATCCCTTTCCTCCTTTGCCATGCTTGCGTCCATGCATATATCCCTACAAAGCGCGAAGATGTCAGCACCAGTCTACCAACGATCAGAAAGGCAAACATACAACTAGCCCAACTC
>JANWGL010004482.1:0-14598 GCA_025200755.1 Ceratobasidium sp. C01 | reverse complement strand
CGCGCAACGGCCAATCCGAGTTAGCCGGTTCCACGCAAGGCGAATAGAATCCGCAAAACCGACGAATTCGGTGAAATTTAGCTCGGCCAAGTGAAAATAAAGAAAAAATATATTCGAGGCGGGTGTCAACGAAGCGTGTATAAGACGAGTGGACAGTTTGAAGCAACAGCGGGGACTGGGTATAATAGAAGCACCATCAGCAAAAAAGGGTTGTCTACGTCTTGCTATGTAGACCACCTGTAGACCCTGTAGCCGGTGTAGTCATCTCCCATTATGTAGTAGGTATATGTGGTCAATGTAGACATGTGTAGACACGTGTAGACCCAAGGTAGGCCTATGTAGACACATGTAGACACGGGGTGGTCTATGTAGACCCATGTAGCCATGTCCATGTAGGTGTGTGTAGACCTATGTAGACACATGTAGACCCTGGTCCTGGGGAGCCTACTATAGCCATTGAGCAAACCATTTGGTCAATCTACAGCTCAAAAACTGGCTTTCTCAATGGGTTTTTTTGGATATTTAACTGATGAAACTCAAATTCACACATACAGTCTCATCATGTTGTTTATCTATTATGCTTTGATTGGTTTGGATATCATGTTGTAATGGTACTTCATAAGGTAATTACAGGAAGTTACATACCCCAAATCCTTAGTATTAGATCAACTAACCTAGTCAATTACATCCCAGTATGACCCCATATTAGGAGGTCCCCCTATAGTTCAGGGTCTTACTCTTGCACAACTCCCTCACACCAATGCAGTCACATAATCAGGAGGAAGCTTAGTATTATCCCCCACTGGGTAAAAGAAAAAAAGAAAAGAAAAAGCGACTGCATATACACAATAAGATTAGTGTTAGCCAAGTTGTAAAGAAAAACAAGATATCAATCAAAATAGTAAAATGAAAGAGATTACATAGCTTGAAGCTGGTCTTGAATCAACTAAGGACAAGGAAGTTGGTAATAATAGTCAGGTGAGGTATTTAAAAAAGTAGCAACGATAAATGATACTAGAAAGCACGTGCTTTCCCCTTCAAATGAGCTGTCCAAGCTCGCTCGCGCTCGTCATCTGACAATCCATTATTGCCTTGCGCGTCCCCTTCCTGATGCCCAAACAATGTATCAGTATATTGCAATATAATCGTGTAGCACCATCAATCCCTCACGTATTGCCCACTAGTACCCTCATATCTATCCTCGATAGTGCGATCCTCTAGGTTTTCAAGTTGGATTAGTTAGAATCATAATTGTCACATTGATTTGACAGTGATACTCACCGTAGTCATCTCCATAATCATCTCCATACTCGCTTGGGAGACGACGGTCGAAATCGGCGCCAAGATTCGTACCGTAGTTATCATATTCATCATTTCCGTAATCGTCCCCTCGAAAAGTGTCTCGGCTACCCCAGTTGATCGCACGTTCCTCCTCCATTGAACAAGTCTCGTTCCTTCAATGCATGTGAGTATAGGTAATTAAGAATAAATACTCCTTCATCGTACCTGTGGTCAATCCCTGAAGTCCAATCGCCGTTATATCCCCCATCCGACTGGTAACCATCCTCCTCTCCGTGAGTGCTAATCACATCTGGCGCCGGCTGGTCTTCATCATCAGTCACCGCATTGTCTGATTCAATGCCCGCCAACTCCTGTTCCCAAGCAGCAATCTCTGCTTCGTCGGGTCGATCGGAATGAAGATCGTTGTCGTTGAGGAGGTGGCCTTCAGCGTCCGGCTCGAATGTCCGAGCGGCGCCACTGTGAGCACTACGCATATTGCTTGGTTAGACGCTCAGAGCTCGAGAGGAAACGGAATGAGACGTACAAGCCACGTTTATATAGTTGTAAGCGAATAAGTAACCACCTGTCCGATGACCTTTGAATGAATTTGCGAACGTTCGTCAAATGTGTCAAGTACGCCTTCCGCTGAACCTCGAAATCAAGGTGCTTGTCTTCATCCAACACACCAGTCTCGTATCGCTCGATAAGGAATTGAACCTATACCCAAATATTAGTTTGTCGTCTCACGCTCAGGACGAACTCACGATTGTGCAGAAGAAACAGACCAATTCCGGTTGTACCTCCTTAAAGTATTGAGGAAAGCGAACACCGATATCGCTTTTGTCGTTGAATACACAGACATTCATACACCGCTGTATGATAGCGTGCTGAAAGCGTCCCTCCCCGGGTTGCGACTTAGGCTAAGTTGCGAGATAGGTCAGTAAACGACTGACTATGGATATCGGAATTGGACGGAACCTTCGTGTGCAGCCCGTTCGGGCACAAATCCTTTACCGTTTTCTTCAACTCGTCGCGTTCCAAGTCGCCTAATGAGAACATGTATTGGACGTGGTCCTTGAGTCGGGTTCTCATACGGCAACGATAACTGCAAAGCCGTGCCGCCATCTGAAAAGATAATTAATATATGCATAGGATAGGCACACTTTAACTATAACTCACGTTCTTAATGTGACGATCAGTAAGGGGGAAAGCCTCCGGGTCGACTTTATACTTTCGACAGGCGTTAGACCAGGCTTTTACTCGACGTTCGTCGAGAATATCGATATCGGTCTCATACATTCCGTAGGCGGCCATTTGCGCAATGTAATCGTATCCTGCCCAACTCAAAATGCTCTTTTGAGCACCTACGAAGTCGCCGAGCTTTGGACAATCCCTTTGACGAGGCTATTGAGCTGCGACGTTAGCCAAGCCGGATGGAATCAACGAGTCCGGACTGACCGGCTTTTTGTTAGATACTTCTACCGGATCTTCATCTGCGATTCAGACAATTACTTCAGGCAAGAGCAATAGAATAAAAAATGAGACACTCTTACCTGTTGCGTTGTCATCATCATCTCCCTCTGGTAAAAACATTGTTAGAGCGATAGAATTAGATTCAGTGCAATCATAACTCACCTTGCTCGATGCGGCGTTACCTTGCAGCCATTTGATTTTTCTTCGGGGCTGCCCTTGCGTTTGAAGTATTCGAAGTGGGGGCCCGTGATGGAGTAGGGCGTCGTGACGTGTTAGAGCCAGGTTTACCTCTGCGCTGCGATAGGCCGTTGATTGTGGGGTACGGGGCGGCCCGACGCGACGACGATGACGACGCACTCCTGGTGGGTAAACCCGAAGCGCCGCTGTGAGACCCGACCGAAGCGTTGTTACTAAGACTCCCAGTAGCCCCTTGAATTGGCTGAGCAGGCCTGTTAACCGTACCAGAAGACCCAGAGTAGTTAGGACGGGTGATTTCCGAGAGCGCCGAGGTATCACGTCAGGAAAAAGCAGGTTTTTTATTCACTTAACACCCTTGGTTTACCCAGGTTTAATGGATTTCACACTGTTTAAGAGAATTTACGGAATTTAATGGAATTAAGCCGTTTAGGCGTTTAGGCGTTTAATAAATTTAGTAAACGGTCTTAAATCCATGTAAATTCATGTTAATCCATATGAATAAAGCTCATATGGTGGTAGATTAAGGTGTATGAAAGGGGGGAGTAGTAAATTTTTGAAACACCTTAATTCAAGTAAATTTATCTGGATATATGTGGATGATATTTTTCCATTTTTCCTGACGCATAGGCGTTGGGCCCCTGTTGTTGGGGATTCGGAGGCATGAAGCGTGGAGCTTCAGAGGGGGCGCGTGATCCAGACTGAGCGTTGAACCTCTGTTGTTGGGGATTCGGCTGCATGTAGCGTGGAGCTTCGGAAGGAGCGCGTGATCCAGACTGACGTTGTGAGGTGGCTGGACGGGAGCTCAGCTCGTGATTTCGCCGAGTTGGATCGTAGGTGGCTGGCGCCTGGGATGGAGCTCGCTGTCGGCGAGGTGACCCTTGGGTGACTGAAAATCCATGAGTGGGGGCAACAGATGGCGCACGAGAGGTTGGCGCATAGGAATCTTGTCGTCGTTGTATGCCTCGATTGTCGTTGGGAACCATAGATCCCGCCCTAGAGTTGAAATAAGCGGCGGTTTCGGCTTCTGGTTGAGTGAGTGCAAATTCCGTTGAGCCGCCAGAAGCCGAACGGAGAGAGCTCGATGTGGGCCGCGATTGCCGAGTACCCTGTAATTGGGGATTGGTTTGCGCATAGGCTTCGTGTTCTACAAAAGGCAAGCTCGAAGCGCTTCGTCGGGTTTCCTGGCTCGTTCTATCTCGTCCATCGAAGTGAGTATATTGAGTCAAACCCAAGCAAAACCGCGAGTCACTCAACTGAGGGTTTTGGAAAGCCGGTCCTGTTCGAGAGCGCTTGCTTGGGTCATCTTGCTCAACTGTTACCGGGCGTTTACACAGATTACTTTGCGACTGCGAAGCACGAAGCTGACCAGCCTGCGAAGACGATATAGAGGACCCCGCATCCTTGGGGTTGGGCACACGTGTTATCTAACAAAAAAATTAATTTAAAGCATCCGCGTCAGAGAGGGTTATACACACCACAACGGACTTCCGGCCGACTGGTTCTTCGTCATATTGACCAGTGGTTGCGTCACGGGGCATGGTAACCTGGGCATCCGACCCCTCATCTTCGGAGTTCCAGTTAGAGTCGGAGCCTAAACGTTTCTTGAGATCGTCGTAATCCTCGTTTTCCAGGTCGCCTCGGCTATCCTGAAAACTCAAATACTTAATCAAGCGCTGGCGCTTCCACTCTTCAATTTCAACACCATCAAGGATGGGATCGCCGGCTAATAATTCATATGAGCAAATCAGGGAATATCTGATGACTTGCGTTCGAATTAACTCACTTGGTTTGGGTCTAGGTTTAGGTGGCGAGGATATTGCCTCCACGATTGGACTCAATGGTCGACGAAGTGAGGTGTTGGCTTGAGGTTGTTGTTTGCGAGTTCGACTTGGTGGTCGTGTAGGGTGTTCGACGACTGGCTGTTGAGCGGATACTGATAATGGTGCGGATACTGCGGACGCTGCAGCAGCTGCACGCTTCTGTTTGACCGTTGATGCGTGTTGTATATCTTCACGTCTTTGGGCAACAGCTTGACGCGAATCCCCTAAAGTAACAACTTATTTAGCACCAGAAAATAGGCAAGAAATTGGTCGGCCACATACTGTACTGTTCAGCGCGTTTAGCGGGTGTTTTTGTTCGCTGGCCACGTCCCTCAGACATAGGGAGCAATGTTGGACGAGTGCAGAGATCGTGGTTGGGGTCGAACAAGACGTTTGTGAAGTCTAAAGGCAAAGGCACTAGTCTGAAACAGGACCCTGAGACCTCTCCTCGTTCTCGACCTCATCCATGGCTCGTACGCACCAAAAGAATTTTTTTTATTGCTCAAAATGTCCGAGCAAGTTCAAGACCAGAACCGGGTTGAATATTCATACCATGAAAACCCACCGAGCAACAATTTACCTTTTTGCGAGACGATCAGGTCCCCAGTTTATCCAACCGCGTCCCGACGTCTGCAAGTATTGTCAAAAGGTGTTCGAAACCGCTACAGGGCTTGTCCGACACCTAGCGATTGCTGCCGAGTGTCGAAAGCAGCGACACCAAAGTATAAGTGAATTGAGGCCAACGGAATCGGGTGAGTGGAAGGGAGCGAACCTTGTCTGCCTTATACTAATTCCGAAAGAAAGTCGACACAAGACAGGAAGAAGACGAATTTGTACATACCGTCGAATACGACCTGTTGGGAGTGCAAGATGTTCCAATGGACGGAATCGAATACTCGCAAAAAGAACTAGCAATGGCCTCCGCCGGCGAAGCGACAAGCAACCTGCCAGATACGCCCCTCGAGTCACCGACGGCCCACATCCTCCCTGGACCAGACGAGTATAACTATAGCGTAATTGAGCCGGCCCGCGAAGAGCAAAGGAGAAATAACACCCCTGGCGTGCGTTTTGACGAGGATCAGGGAGTGTGGGTTGAAGCATACCCGAATCTCACCGCAGGGATGCCAATCCGAATGGCGACAGAAGAGGAAATGGTAAAGAAAGTACTGGGTGAGCCAGGGGATATTGGCGAACTCCAGGACCCACAGAATTTCGAGATTGCCGAATTTCTGCTACGGAGCGGCTTGAGCGTGCAGGAGCGCGAGCGATTCTTGAATTTACAAAAGGTAAGTAAGGTTTCCTCAATCTAAAGATGTATTGTGGCTCACAAGAGGTTAGTTCGAAGGGCAAATGCCTTGGACTTCGAACGCGGGTATGATGAAAGATGTCGCCAAGCTACGACACGGCGCGGGCTGGATGGTTACGCAATACGTACTTGAAGGTAGCAAGGGCGATGAGACTGTCGAGTTTTGGCATCGGAACACCGCGGACGTCCTCCAAGACCTTATGGGGGACCTAACTCTGAAAGATTATTTTCATTATCGAGCCGAGAAACATTGGGCTACGTCTCAGCGAAAAGTGCGAGTCTTTAGTAACTCTTGGGCATCGGAAGGATGGTGGGAAGTTCAGGTCAGTCTTGAGTTGTTCCGACACATGAGCATCCAGGCACTTACCTGGCTCTAGGAAGCAATTAAGGACCCTTATGCGACGCTAGCTCCGTACATCATAGCATCAGATGAAACGCCTTTAACAGGATTCTGCGGCAACAAAAAGGCTCACCCGGTTTATTTCTCTATCGCAAACTTACCCAAACACATCCGGCGCACTCATTCTCACCGCGCCATGGTCTTAATCGGCTATCTTCCTATTCCTGATCTCAGCTGCGAACCAAATCAGCGATTATCCCAGTCCCTACGGTGGAAACTATATAACGACTGTATGCGCGACCTTATGAAACCTCTCGTCGAGGCCGAAAGAACCGGATTGGAGATAATCTGCGCAGACGGGGGCGTTCGCCGCGTTTACCCAACTCTCTCATCGTGTATTGCTGACTACCCGGAACAATGTCGAAATGGATGTACCATAGGCTCCTACTGCCCAATATGCTTGGTTCGACCGGACAAACGTGGAAACCTGAACCCGAACGTGCCTCTTCGGAATCGGCGCGAGACACTTGACGCAATTATTGAACATCGCACGGGGGGCTCACCAGACTTTGAAGACTTTGGATTACATGATCAGTGGCCGTTCTGGAGTCGACATACCCATATCGATATTGCAACCATCCATACACCAGACCTTCTTCACCAAATCTACAAGGGAGTCTTCAAAGATCACCTCATGAAGTGGCTCGAGAAGATTCTTGGAGTCCCGACGATCGACTTGCGATACCGGCTTATGTCTCGGCATCACGGGGTCCGGCATTTCAAGAAAGGGGTTAGCAGGTTGAAGCGTGCGACTGGCCGTGAAGCAAAAGAGATGCTGAAGGTGTTCTTACCAGTAATCGCTGATGCTGGCCCTCGCGTCGTCGAAGCGGCGCATGCGCTCGTCAAGTTCATTTACCTTGCCCACTCTCTGTCTCTCACTGACGCTGAGCTGGATGAAATGGATAAAGAGCTGGCGATATTCCATCAACACAAGGAAGTATTTGAAGACTATCTCAAGTCCGAGCGTGGCTTTCACAACATACCGAAATTCCACATGCTCCAGCACTATACGCACTCGGTCCGTCGACTTGGGACCCCAGATGGATTTAATACCGAAGCTCCGGAGCGGCTGCATATTGATTTAACTAAGGCCGGATATCGTGCATCTAATAAGGTGGACAATACGGAGATCGAGCAAATGACTAGATATGTCGAGCGAATGGATGCGTTGGCTATGCACCGTGCATATCTGAACTATTTAGCTCAGCCAGACGACCTCGACGCCGATTCTTGGAGCGATTCAAGTGATTTCAGCGATGATGAGGAGGAGCTTCATGATGGGTGCGCGGTTCACTCGGTTATTAATCAAGACCCTGGAGTAACACACGAATATCATGGAGGGATGGATGGCCCACATAGCCAGCGCGTTGGAGTTTCAGCCGATGAAGCTTCGGTCTTTTATCCAGATCCGGAGATAATCACTGCCAAAAAACCGACCTTCTCTGCGACCGGGCAACACCTAATCACTACACACCACGCGAAAAATCTCCTTAGGGAGATCTCAAAGTTTTTAAAGAATATTCACCCCGCTCGGTCAACCGTCACACTCTCCCCGACAGATAGGTTCAACGTCTGGAGTGTTGTTCGCTTATTTCACAAAACGCTTCCGTTCAAAGCGTTGGAGCCGCTGAAGACCGACCACATCCGCGCATATCCGCCTAAGCTCGATCGATCTCAACGTGTTCGTCGAACTGCACACTATGATACGGCGCTCCTTCTCACGTACCCTAACAAGACGGGCATTCATCGTGCGTAGCATATACTGTTCATTCCATCGTTTTGGACTGACGCATATAGTCCTATTAGGGTATCGCGCTGGTCGCATCCGTGCAATTTTTGAACTCCCACAGAAACTGCGCCATTTATACCCTCATAAACTTGTATACGTCGATTGGTTTTCCCCGTTTAGTCCGGCTCCGCTCCAGCGTCTTGGGCTTTATACAACCGGCCTGTCGCTTGATCAAGCTCAAAAGTTGAAATCGGCAGTTCTACCGTTGACTAGCGTCCAACTTGCTTGCCATTTGGGGCCAAAGTTTAGTTCCTTTGACGATGAAACCCCGCTTTCAGTGGATACCGATGTTTTCGAAGTATGCAAATCGTTTTATTTGAACCATTTTAGTAGCTATTTTATGTTTACTCTAGTGCAACATTGGATGCACTCGATTTAATGTTGAATTCCCCCTCTATCTTGCGCAGTAGTTGTTCCCCTGTAATCATATTACTGCTCTCTGTGAATCCACAATTACACATGGCAATCTAAGGTGTCGCTTTTGAGCACAGCGCTTAGAGTGTGGCATGTTGTACCTTATTTTGGGCTTCAGGTTTGATCGCGTCTCGTTTGTTCCACCACTCAACCCACACTTCCACGCGACCGGTCGGTTTAATAAGTCTCGTTCCTCAGCAGCAAATCCTTGCGCCCTCCGTTGCTGATCGCAACCTAGCACTTCGTCTTTGTATTTAATCTTGGCTCAATGCGACTCCCGCGCGCAGCTTTCGCACATTCTCGCGATGCCTCCCAACACGCCTCTGCCCGACCCGACTAGTCGACTAAGCAGCAAGCAGTGTCTTCGAATACGAATTGACGCCGCCTAATATTTATTACACCTTGTCTCCTGCCAACTAGCGACAATTCCTAGTTGCACTGTCCCGTTCGACATGTTTGTTAGTAGCAGCCTGCAACACGACTACTTCAAAATTCTATGCGAGAATCACTCACTCAAAGTTAACTTGCGGTCTTCTGGGGACGTTTGTGGCCTTAAGCGCAAGCTCAGTTATCTCTAAGCCGTGGGTCTTGGGGCTATTTCATTGCGGGTACTCTTTTCGTGGATACGCTATAGTAGGCTGACAGTGCGTACTTCTTTCATTCGTTCTGTGCCGTGGTCATGTTTCCAAGAGACTTAACGTCTCAGGCTGTTCCTGTTTGTTTTTTTGTTTTTGTTTTTGTTTTTCCAATTCGCCCGGCGTCCCCCATGTTTTTCATGCAGGTCGTTACGATTTTTTCTTTAGTTTGGTGGCATCGCAGCTTGGTTTCATTTGGGGTGACCGATACGGAGACTCATCTGGCGCCCTCTTATCCTCCTACAGGTTATTCGCCACTCGACTTTGCCGTACTCGATCTTCACTGGGGCAACATTGCCGACTGGCGAGCACTTAGCGATGGCATCCACGCGCGCGGAATGTATTTTATGCTGGATCTCCCCGTTGGTACTATACGCGGCATGATCGGGTTTGCAGGCCATTTGAACACCTCGACTCCGTTCTCTATCGAAGAATACAACACCGTCTAGAAAACTCTCGTTATGCGCCGTGGGGACTTGAAGAGTACCTTGCTTTCAAGATCAGCCACAAGTACAACACGTCTCGCACGCTCCTTGTGATGTGGCTCTGGCCAAATCACCGAGATCGACCACACTGGGTGCTACGCGAGCGAGTTTGGTCAGTATGGAGACATGGAGGCTTTCGGTGTGCATCCTGATTGGAATCGTCATTTGTTCAAGTTCGCGTCCGTGCAGGATCGGTTGCGCGAGTGGAACCCGGATGTGTCGCACCTTCATTCTCTTGCCTTCGCGCAAATCGGACAATCCGAATGGGTAAGTAACCATTTCTTGGAAATATAATAGTAAAGCTAACTTCATGATAGCACATTCTTAACATACCTTTCGCGCGAAGATTCAGGTGTTCTCGTGTTTGGCGATCAAGGGGCTTGATATCGACGCTATTCGTATCGATAAGGCTACATGGGTCACGGTTGGGGCGTTGGCGGATTGGGTGACTCATATTCATGCTTGTGCAAAGACGATTGGGAAGAGCAACTTTTTCATTGTTGGTGAAGTTACTGGTGGTGACGCGTTTGGTTCTCGTTACCTGTGAGTTGATTTTTCCGAGCGATTTGGCTTTTTATAAGCGGTTTTGCTATTATAATCGATTTGGATTTTTGCTGACTGGTGTTTTTAGTGGTCGTGGTCGCACTCCTGTTCAGCGTCCGGCTAGTGTCGACGTTGCCGCGAATATTACTGCCGCCCAGAAACAGTATTTCTTGGGTGATGCTCCTCGCAACTTGCTCGATGCCGTTGCCTTCCATTACTGTGTCTATAGTGCACTGTCCCGTATCTTGGGAATGGACGGTAACTTGCAGGTCGCTTACGATACCGACACGAACTTTGTGCAAACCTGAGTCACCATGATGCAGAACAACGACTTCCTCAACGCCGAGACCGGTTTACTTGATCCTCGCCACACGTACGGAGGGTCCAATTTTGATGTGTTTCGATGGCCTAGCTTGGTCAACGGCACGCAAAAGTTGTTGCTCGCAAATTTCATCAACACACCTATCATGTCCGGTATTTCTTTGGTACATTTTTCGCACTTAGGCATGTAAGGGCGGTGGTTCATATTTTCGTTTTGCAGATCTACTATGGCAAGGAACGTGATTTCTATTTGTTCGACCACGGCGCGTCTAATTAACTCTTCGGGTAAGCGTTTCGTGCCTTGCAATATTGTTTTAATTCTGACACTGTGTGGCTTTAGACGTCAACCGATGACTAGCAATCAAGCTTGGCAGCGACATGGATGCTACAAGCTCGGCTCTGAGCAGTATTTCAATATGCCCTTGAAGAAGGCGCTATTGGGATGCGAGGACGACTGAAACTCGTTGGATCACTTTGACCGGTAAGTCCCAGTGCTTGTTTTTCTTGGGACCTGTGGCTAACTTTGTTTTATAGCACGTCCGCGACTCGTCGCATGGTGGGCCTTTTCCACTACCTCCGCAAACAGTACCCGCTCCTCACCACTGGTTTCCAACTATTGCAACTCAGCAAATGGACAGATTTCGAACAGCTCCCCGCTTCTGATCAAACGCAGACCGAAATCGGTTGGTGGTCCTTCTCGCGTTCGCCTATCTCCAACGTTCAGACCAACCTCAACTCGATGACGAGCAACACGTGGATGATCTACACGAACATGAACGCGACGAGGTCGTACGAGTATCCGTGCTCGAGCAAGCTTTAGGTGTTGACGCCGTATGTCGAAGGAACTGTCATTTGCAACTTGTTTTGCCCTTATGAGACACATACGCTCGAGAACTCTCAGAGCGCGTTCAACTTGGATGGGAAGGCGCCTTGGGTCGGGTGTCTACCGGCATTGACGCTCTAGCCGAACGACTTCAAGGCTTTCGTTCCCTAGGCTGAATGGGTTCCTCCTCTCCACGCCCCCACTCGTTTCTCGTCGATCATCCCGTGTTGTGCAAGGGGTCAAAG
Organism: Ceratobasidium sp. C01; assembly: GCA_025200755.1. NCBI lineage: Eukaryota > Fungi > Basidiomycota > Agaricomycetes > Cantharellales > Ceratobasidiaceae > Ceratobasidium > Ceratobasidium sp. C01. Next base: position 2,865 of record JANWGL010004482.1, on the reverse strand, counting down.
AAGAACATTATGATCTTCCCTAACTCAGACTACGGCAATGACGCGTTTGGGTACTCGGGTGGCTCGTATACGTTAACGCACTCTACGCTCGGCACTGACAAGTTCCGTTATACCTGGAATTACGGGAAGGACTGGACGAATTGGACGGCGTACGAGGACGCTACTACCATCCCTAAGAGCGTGTTCGACCGACGGATGATATATTCTGGGACGGCCAGCATATCATTGTGCAGTATTGGTCAGAGATGGTTGGGTCGGCGAGTGCGACTGTTCATGCAGATCACGGCTACTCAAACCCTCGTCATGTGCCTCAGTATATCGCGCGCGGGCCGTTCAACACTTGGGGTTTCGATAACGGTATCTCGTCGTTCATGGAGCAGAAGGGTCAAGTAAGTACCGCATTTATTGGGGTTTCTGCGTTGGCGCTCACCTTGTTCGTAGGATTGGTGGTCTCGGTGTCATGTCGTCTCTTATGGGCAAGGCGATGGCGGATTGCGATATCTGTTATCATTTTCGGGGAGCCATACCTTATCGAGGTCGAGTACCATGTATTGGATAGCATCACATGCATTATCCTCGACAGCCCCGTGTTCCGTGCGCAGACCAAGGCGGACCCGTACCCCGCTCGCATGGGCGATCTTCCGTCGGCTATCTTCTACTCGACTTGGAGTTAGGCTATCGCAGAGACCGTTTGTTGCTTCCCGGTCATTGATATCTACCACATCAACGGTACGTGTTTTCTTTGAATGTGCGCGTGAGTTGTATTGACGAGTTGGTGCAGATTACCATAGTGCCCTTGCTCCTCTGTACTTCCTACTCAAGGTCTTGCCGTCTGTTTGTCGCTGCACAACGCTGAATTCCAGGGTCTCTGGTGAGTTGGTTTTTTCCCGCCGTTGAGGCATTCGCTGATTTGTTTTTAGGCTTCTTCGTTTAAAGGAAAAAATGAAGGAAGTTTGTTCTGCGTTCAACATTAGCAAGGAAGTCTGCACTAGGGTATGTCGCATTAGTTACGGAGGATGCGAGCGATGATCTGATGATTTGATTCTAATATGTTCAATCTGGTCACGCCCTCAACCTGTTGCGCGCTGCTGCGTGCTACATTTGCGCTCACCAGAAGAGTACCCATATCGCCGGTGTGTTTGACAAATACGCAGAGTGTTTGTGGGCTCGTTATCCAGCACTCTTGACTTTGAAACACATCAATTCGCTTCTCAATCCTAGTAGGTTTATTCTTTACTCATTTTCACTTGGTTACGGATAGATTCTTGTGGACTTGAGTGCTATTACGGAGCTTGACATGCCGCCCATCAACACGACCCATGTCGTTATTGACCAGGATTAGGGAGGACCTCAGGGTAGACTTGGTAGTATATGTGCATCGTTATATCTGACAATTGTATGGTTGTGTTAGTGCAATGTGACTATGTCTATAGAATTGGTATACAGTGTGAATGATAAGCATGGAGTGCGGCATCAACGAAATGCCAGAACTGGGGTGATAAAGAACTGACCAAAGAAAGGGTGCAAGGTAATAACTAATCTAAGTTGATTGTTGCCCGAAATGAGCATTGTGATATAGGGGGTCTACATATGGCTACACATTGATATGTATAGGAACTATTTGGTCTATATAGATTGCCCATGTCTACAGATGTCTACAGATGAACCCCTGGTCTACACGTGTCTACATACACTGCCACAAAAAAGTATTGCAAGTCCCATCACGTGCAACCTTCTGGGAGTCGTATCTCTCAATCGCACGGATTTTGGCCTTAGGTGTAATAATAGAAAACCATCGCATATACTCAGTATATGCGTGCGCAAAAAATCACAGCAAACGAATTATAAATGAGCGAGTTTAAGTACAATGAGTGTGATCAAGGGGTTGCAATACTTTTTTGGATAGTGACAACGAGGCTATTGTCCTCGTGTATGCAAAATTCTACTACCATCTCACCCCGTATTCTTTTCTGCTATGGCTCCATACTGCTCACCTGTTACTCGTGCCCGGATAGTAGACCTCATAAACTTAGGGTTTGCACCAGATGAAGTAGCCAAGCGTGTACGGCGCCATCCCTCCACTGTCACTCGTATCTATGATCGCTACCACCAGACCCGGGACTTTTATCACTCCAAACCGAAGTCAGGGCGTCCCAAAAAGCTCACGCAGTCCGATATTCAATTTGCTGCACTCTTGCTTGCTCGGGGCAAGGTCAGAAATGTGGCTGAGCTCCAGCAAAGGTACTTCAAAAATGTGTCTACAGAATTACTCCGGCTGCGATTACGGGAGCTTGGGATTAACGGACGCGTACGCCGCAAGGTCCCCTATGTTTCACCTAGAAACCGCCGCCGCCGCCGCACTTGGTGCCGCTACGCGATCACTCTTCCTAGTTCGTACTGGTCACGCATAATCTACTCAGATGAGTGCCGAGTCAAACTTATGGACTCAGATGGACTAGAATGGTGTTGGCGGGACTCTCAGGGTGTATTTGATGACCGATATACCAAGAAATCGGTAGCCCATGGTGGTGGCCAAGTGATAGTATGGGGGTGTATTACCTCTAAGGGGGTTGGGCGGCTTTGTCGGATCGACGGTACTCTCACTGCAGACAAGTATGTCTCAACACTCGAGGATGGTCTTCTAGGGACCCTCAAGGATCACGATCTACACCCACTTGAGGTTGTTTTCCAACACGACAACGATCCAAAACATCAATCGCGTATGGTACGCTTCTGGCTGCAGGAATCAAATTCCTTCTTAGTCCTCCCTTGGCCATCGAGCAGCCCCGATCTTAACATCATTGAGAACCTCTGGTCGTACCTGAAACGTCGCATGAGGCGCCGTGCCATCAAGCCATCGAATGC
>JANWGL010004478.1:0-16114 GCA_025200755.1 Ceratobasidium sp. C01 | reverse complement strand
GCAGTGAGAGTCGGACGCGACAAACGCTGACTGTTTTTAGGGCTTGGAGGTCTATTAGTCGTTGCGCCTGGTGTAGTCGCCATCGGTGGAGTGGGTGGGATGAGGTTGGATGAAAAGTTGGCGTGGGGCGGTTGCGGCTTGGGGAAGGTAACAGAAGACGGAGAAGGGGGTTGGGCTGAAGAAGTCGATGATTGAGAAGCACTAGGGTTGCTGGGGGAGGCTGAGTCAGGACGAGACTCGGAACTCAAGGGCGAGGACATGGTCGTGTCTAGCGTGGTTGCCGCGTTAGCTATCTCTCTAGATCGGGTGGCCTGGCGATCGGACTGATGCCAGTCATCCACATGACACTCACCGGCGTCCTTGTGGCTTTCCGACTGTCCATCCTCCATGGTTTGTTCCATTGGTGCGAAATAGCTAGGCGAGCCTTTTGACTGGACATCAACAAGATTACCGAGGGTAGACGAGGCGAGCACAGAGGGCGAGAAGAACGGTCCAAGGCTAGAGGTTGCGCTACTGTTCATAAGCTGTAGAGTGGATTGCGAGGGTGTGGTGGGCGAGTGCTGTGGTCAAAATATCATCGCGCCATGGAGCTGCAGTGGTCGTCCAGAGTGGAGCGACGGTCACGTGACATCTCATCCGTCATCATCCCTGCTTAAGCGCCCGTTCTCCAGCCGTCCAGCCGTCGGACCTCGGTAAGTGGAGCCATGCTACGCGAACCGATCATCAGGGTGATCGCCGCCTCTAATTTGTCCCTTCGATGTCTTCTTCTGTATCGATCCGCTGCTCAACGATGGGTTTGCATTTTCACCGGGGGCCGCCGGACTCGCACTCAAGCCGCGATTGTTTAGCGAAAGGCGTAAACTAAAAAGTCCCTCGAGCGAGAGCATATATCTAATTCTCTGAATATTTATCACGTCAAAGGTCCATCATGGTCTAATTACCTGAAAGAACTTGGTCATACCATCACCACGAGGCAAATTACACCACACCAAATCCACTCGATCATCACCACTTCAGCTCACACGCCTCCCAACTAGTAATTTATCTAATTAGCTCCACCATTCAGTTGCCATTGCTGATGAGAAGACTCACACGCTCATTATACGCTCTCAACAACGTGGTTTCATACATTCGTTTCCGACATTCCCCTCCACAATGAGGCATTCTAACCGTTGCTGGACAAAAGCGCCCAAGAGACAACGAAAGGCGTCTGTCTCCATAAGAAAATTTGGACTAACCCAAATGTAACCCGCAATCGCCTATGACGAGTGTTATTCACCCAGGGCAATCGGTCGCACTCAACAATAGAAGCGCTTGGTGAGAAATCCGAACCAGGTGCTGACACCCGGAGTGGAGGAAGGATTCCAATGCACGGGTTGGGCAGCTATAGGTACAGGACCTTGTGCGAGATCGAGTGAACCCTCTGAACCGCGTGACCAAACGTCCCTAGTGTAAGACATTATGAATTAAAATATATATGGTCTTGTAATAGCTAGTCGAACTCGAGTACTCCAGTAGGCGGTGTGGTTTCTAGGTTCATATGATCGTCCGCATAGTAGTGGTGCATATGTTTACCATAATAGCTATCCTAATAATTACCCTTTGAGTAGACACGAACTTCGAGCTGGAGCGGGTCTATCTGAAGGCTCTCTTAACACCCCGGCAGATAAAACTATCTCGTGCCAAGATCTGATGATTACGACTAGCTCATAACGCGCGTGAGGGCCAGTGAAATCCAGGCAGGTACTATCACAAAATATCTAGGTGTGTACATGGCAAAACAGTTCGTACGTGCCCAAAATGCTCGCCCATTAACGCATTGTTACTAATCAGCCACAATATTGGATTGCAATAACTGACTCCGCGTTGGATACTTAAAGTGAAGTATAGGTATCATTAAATACTCGGCGGTAAGTATTTTAGGATTGACCTTCATAGGTGCTAGTAACCCTATGAGAGAAGGGATCGCATCCCCTGGCCGCCGCGAGCTCACCCATACTTCGGTTGCTGAAATGAACATGTTCCAACTGGTCCTTTCTCTCACTTTTGTTTCCCTTGTGTTTGTATCGTGTTTCACGAACTCGTAGCACCATATATGCGTTTCTATCGGAGTGCTATGAACTACACTAGGGTTTGATTTTGTATGATTGAAGTCCAAAACAGAGGATCGGTAGTGATTCAACCCCAGAAGAGCCAGTTGTTCATGTCTCATCGTGAGATATACCTTCGTTAACTTTAACTCCTATCCAGTTCATTTTCCCAATAGCCGCGCTCCCATGTTCGATGAACTGGTAGCCACCTTTGCCGGTCTATATGCGCCCATCAAAACGATTAGTGATTAAGATACCATGCGAACAGTTTGGACGACTCACGAATGGACCATAGCTGTTTTGGATAATCCAAACGATTTCTGTTACGAATATGTAAATTATCTGGGACTTTTTGGTGAAGCATCACTCACTCTTTTCGTTGTCTCGAGTAGTTTCAAAGTACCCAACGACCGTGACTATCAGTATCCAAACCACTGAATCAGCCACTATGACGGTGAAAGAAACGTGAAATCTTACTAGCGTGGTTACATTTCCCGCATGCCTTGCTTTTCCATTGAGGGTCCTTGTCCCAGAATACCTTATCATCGCTAGTCGACGACAAGGTCCCGAGATAATCAACAAACGCCTGATTATAGCACATGTTTGCCATTACGGGACCAGTCGTCTTGAGAGCAACGTGTTTCAGTACCCGGAAATGTTTAATCTCGCCATAACGACTCACCGAAATCCAGCTCTTGATGGACTCGATTTCGTCTTTGATCTCGTTTTTGTCGAGTCCCGAAAAGCTGAATACTTTGCTACCCGATACGTAAGGCAATTTCCTGCTTCCGCCTCCACACGACGCCTATAAGAAACGAACGCGTCGGCGCGGTGGTCTATCCATATTCGCGAAGCCACTTACGTTGCAATTAGGACTTTTCGCGGTGCTCAAGGGGACACAGCTCTCTAGGTATATATAGCTGTTCCCCACTGCGCTCACGATCTTCTGTTGTGTGCCACCTTGCTTTCCTGCGTCGCATGATTGACCACCTTTGCATCGGCCCACCCATACCGGCGAGAGATCTTGTGGGTCGCTATACCCTTTCTTGAACACTTTGTGCGTACCCTAGTAACACTAAGCGTTAGCCATGGATACCCGATCATAAAGCGGAAATCACACCTCCACGGCAGTGGTGAACGAGAACGGCGCGCAGAGCCCACAGCTAATTGAGTTCTGGTTCTTGATGGTCGTCGAGTACTTCGCGTCGTTGCGGCGATCGTAGGACGATGGCGCAGCACGTTTGACTCTGCGCCGTCCGGAAGCCGAGTATGCGCTGCTGAGTGTTTCGCCGAATGCGATATCGTCGGCCATGGTTGATGCTGGCCATGGCGTGAACTCAGTGTTTTCGATAGGCTCGCATTGCTCGTTTCCGGGTGTGCCAACCGGAGCTATTCCGAAACGTGAGTTCTACAGTCAGAAAGTCGGACGAGTATTGCGTACCTCCGACAAGCACAAACATGGTGTATTTCGAGTTAGACTTCTTGGTCGAGAGCGTCGTGAAGACTTTGCAAGTCAACAAAGTATCTGATTTCCCTTGGGACACTGAGAAACTGGAATAACGTAAGTTCGCCATGAAATCGCTATAAATCAAGCTCTCGTACCCCATGCATCCGGTAGTATTCCCGCACTTGGTACGACATGCAGCAACCCCCTGTTCGTCCGTTGTGGAGTAGGGCGTATCCGTGCATTCTGTTTCACGCTCGATCTACTCGACCCCTTAAGTATCTAGGGGAAGCTAGATCGTGCTAACTTTATCGTACCTGGTATTTTAGCGCATCACAACTGCAGTTATCCAAGTTGAAGTCGTAGCCTGGACCAAAAACTGAGTATAGCGCGCTAACATTTGATTCCTAAACTTACACAACGACTTGCAACCCAGGAAACCGCAGCCTGCGCTCCCAGAATTGAAATGTGTGACGCAGCTGAAGAAAATGGTAACTATGATGCGAATATTAATGGATGGTATCTCTCCGTACCTGCTACCGAATACACGTTGTCCACCGTTGGAACATGACTTGGCATGCCCGGAGCCAATCGCGCCGCAGTTGGTGGACCAATACAAGTAGGCCGAGCACGCGGGCGGTGATCCACCTAAAATAAAGGGTCAGCGAGCGATCTACCAATTAATGGCCATACCCACGTCCATCCCAGTAGGTAATATCAAGATAGCTGAGTAGATCATTCCCACGGAAAAGCTCGTTCCTCGCTAATATCTGGAAGAATAGCGTAACATCAGCGATGACCAGTCCAATAATGGCCGCGATCGCCGCCACAATGAACGGGATGAATCCTAGAGGCAGAGATTTCCGTTAGCTGAAATGACGCAGAGCGGGCAGAACTTACGTTTACGCTGCTGACCCAGCGCGGTGTTGTCGTTTGCGATCTCCGTGACTGCGTTGGTCGCGTTCTGGACCTGCCGAATAGCAAACAAGAACTCGTCCTTGTCAATACTACCGTCGCCTGTGGAGATGGGTTAATATCGGAAATCAGAATAGAATTCGGAAGAGTACCATCAAGATCTGCCGACTTGAGCATCTCAGATACAAGGTTATCCGCATTCAAAGTGCTGTTGACCTCGGTGATACCTCGAAGCACAGAGGGATCCGCGGACATCATTGTCTGTAGTTCGGCATGATCCAGCTTCCCATCGCTATTGATATCGTTGTGGGCGAATGCATCGAGATGCTGGGAATCGCTCTGGAAAATAGTTTCACCGAAGAATGTCGAACGCGCATTTCCGTCGACAGAGGCGAACGCAAGAATGGGTGATTGGGGCACAGTCGTACCAGGCGAAAGAGCAGGATACGGGTCGAGCGGCGGAACAACGATAGCATTGATAGTACTGTTCTTGGGCTCAGCGGGCTCCACGCAAACGTTTTGCATAGGTGCCAGGTCGTTGCATGACAAACCGGGGTTCATTGTCACGAGTTGGTTGGCGGGAAGAGCCCAATCCGACTCGATCTTAGCGCACCAGTCGCCGTCTTGAACCTGAATGATAAGTTATTGAGTACTTCTGTTTCGCGTTAAATAACTAATATACGTACCTTGTATATTTGACCACAGTCGATTCCGACGCAGGCTACATCACCGGCCTGTAGCACCGTGCAATTCAAGTCTTGATTTAGCGCCATAAACTGCGCTAGCTGAAGCCCATTCGCAGTCGCGAGGTTGTAACACGTATCGCCTTGGCTGACGGGAACGCTTCGACCACAGCTAGCCGATGTTGGCGTTGGGCCAGCAGTGGCGGAAATCGTCGTGGTAGCCTGAGCGGTAGTTTCAGGTACAGCAGTCGTGGAAGTGGCGGCAGTCGATGTCGTAGCCTGCGTAGTTGACACAGGGGCGGCGACGCATACGGACTGACCAGCGAATAGCTCTGTACATGTCAGACCTGGGTTAAGTTCAAGAAAGGCGGCGTCCGATATCGCCTGCTCCGTCTCAATTTTGTAGCAATAATCCCCAGCAAGGACAGTGTAGAACTTCGAGCAGGCAGGTGCGACGCAAAGTTGCTGGCCAAGTTGTAGTACGTTGCAATCGAGTCCAGAGTTCATGGCGAGGAGCTGGGCTTGAGTGATCTTGGCGTCCGTGTATATGCTCCAGCAACCTTCACCAGAAGCTACCGTATGAGTCGTACCACATGTCGCGCCGAACACTAAAGACAGAAAGTTGAGTAAGGGAATCGACTAAAATATTAATGCCTACCTAGCTGGGGCAGAACAAGCGCGGCGAGGGCTACGGATGTCCGCGCAAGTGCCCAAGACGTCCCGAAGAGATACACCATTACGGTTGAGTGGGAGTTGTAGGGGACTTGCGGTTGGATCATAGGTATAAATCACCCGCCTAAGGTGAAAATATCCGGGCCAGGTGGCTCTCGGAAGCCGAACGCCCCGAGGGCCATCAGACTATTCTCGGCTGGCAGAATATGCAGATGGCTTGGCACTCGGAGGGCTTCACGGCCACGGCCACGTAGAAGATGGAAGGCGCGGGGACGAGATGGAGAAGCGCATCAGATAAATTTAAGCCTGGGCGAGGTTCAGAATCATCAAATGTTCCGCGCACTCACGTGATTCGAAGACTAGACGATGGCCGGGATCCAGCTTCGTCGTGAATCGAAGCGCGTCAACGGGTACATCCCAAAGGCACGATCAGCTTCTTTGACTATGAAGCGGTCGTATGGGTCGTAGGCGACTGATGCCAAGACGAGCGAAGCGAAGCGCAACGGGCATGTCGGTCCGCGTAAACTATCGGTGAAATTTCTGCGCCGACGCCGGGCGAGAGCGTTACATACATATACTCTCGGGGGGTACGATTGAACGAGGCCAAACTTTCGTTGCGCGATGGAAAAATCTCGCCGGGGCTCTCAAATCGGCGCATGTGCGATACTTGTTGCGCTGTTGGTTGCGGGCACTTCGTTGGCTAGTGGTGAGCACGGACCAATACAAGTTTCTAACCAACTTATTGACACGTACCTCTAGCTCGTTTCTCTCCAAATTACAACTACTCTATTCACGCTCGTGCGGATTGTAAAACCGCCACTGTAGAATCCGGCGACGGCTGCGGTAGCTTAGCTACTAAATGCGGTATTTCTGCGGCCGACTTTACGACTTACAACCCGAAGCTTGACTGCTCTACACTGTCGCCCGGCCAGTGGGTTTGTTGCGGATCCGGAACGCTTCCATCTAGGTAAGTCCATTAGCGAAGGATCGTCAAGCACCACTCATAAGTACGAAACAGGCGTCCATCCCAGAACGCAGATGGCTCGTGTTACGCAATTGATGTGGTAGACGGTACAACATGTACCGGAATTTCGACGACGTATGACATTACGACGACCGAAATTAATACCTGGAACGCTAAGACATGGAGGTGAGGTCGTCGAAATATAGATAAAAGGAACAACTAACAGAGCCAACGTTAGGTGGACCGGATGTGGAGGTTTACAGCCCGGGATGCGTATTTGCGGCTCCACGGGGACGCCACCCCTCCCAAAAACCAATAGCTGTGAGATAATCGCTTAACATCTTTAGGAGCATACTTATCCTATTTAATTAGCCATTCCGTGCGGTCTTGAGAGCGTTGGTAACAAGGAGTGCCCCCTCAAAGGCTGTTGCGGAAAGTGAGTATACTTGTATTCTTCGAATTCATTCACTCACATAATATATGTGGCAGGTGGGGTTACTGCGGTTTGACGGAAGACTTCTGTACGGTTAATAAGACCGGCGCTCCGGGGACAGGATGCCAAAGTAACTGCCAGATGCTGAGCGAGTTTGATAATGTTGGGACAAGCACAGGTGAGTACATCTCATCCTCATTTTCGGAACTACTCATAATCCGCCATGCAGCTAATCCTGGACGCAACATCATTGGATATTACAGCAATTGTAAGTATACATTCACCGAGATATCAACTAATTGAAATGCTCACCGTGAATCAGGGTCCGCGCATCGCAGCTGCGATGGGGTCCCCAACACCGTCCTCCCCGCCGTCCGCCCACGCGATATGGACCCCTATTCCTACACACATCTCGTTTACTCATTCGCTAGCATTTCGCGCGGAGACTGGAAACTCACCACGACCCAAAGCGACGACGACGAGCTAATCAAAGAGCTCCAAGACTTAAAAAAGTTAAACCCGAACTTGAAGACGATGTGGGCGGTAGGAGGATGGGCGTTCAACGTGAGTTGGTTCCTCGAGGCTGAAGGAAAATGAGCGTTGACCCCGAGAGCATAAAATAGGATCCACCTACGCAAGATATCTTTTCGACAATGGTGAAAACGTCTGCGAGTCGCGCCACGTTTATTAAGAACGTCTTGAGTCAGCTCCAGTCGTATGGGTTTGACGGGATTGATATTGTGAGTATTAAAATAGCCATGCCGTATCGCTGAGTACTAAACGAATAACGAATTAGGACTGGGGTTAGTTAACAAATCAAGTCAGAGACATATCACTCACTGGCTATTGTAGAGTACCCTGGAACCGAGCGTGGAGGCGCTGAGGAGGACGGCGAGAACTTCCTTTCGCTCCTAAAAGAACTCCAGGCGGCGATAAAGTCTGCCGGTCGGAGGGTTGAAGTTAGCTTCACGGCGCCGGCATCATACTGGTGCGTGCCCAAGATCAGTAATTGAGTAACGTCTAAATCGAGTGATCAAGGTATCTTCAACAATTCCCTATTGACAAGCTTCAAGATTACACGGACTGGATAAACCTAATGACTTACGTTCGTCCGTGCTAGGATATCCGCGTACTCAGGAAACTAATCGTATTGGTTATTTAGGATATCCACGGGTCCTGGGATATCAAGTTCAACACCGGCGTTCTACCGCACACGGCTATCCCCGAGGTCAACTCAGCGGTTAATATGATGTTGAAGGCGGGAGTTAAGATGGGAAAGATTAATTTGGGCATCGGGTAAGACGATAGGGGGCTGCAATAATAATGGACACTCACTGGCCTCTTAGATTCTACGGACGGTCGTTTACGCTAGCTGATCCGTCGTGCAACACCGGCGGGTGTCCAATGTCGGGCCCAGGTATCCAAGGACCTTGTACGAAAGGCGAAGGTTTCTTGTCGTAGTAAGTCCGAGTCTGGTTCTTCATGAAATCGTACTCACGTTAGTTCCTAGCGGCGAGATCAATTACCTTATCCAATCAAGAAATTTGAGCCCGACCTATAACGCTACGAGTCAAACGATGACCCTTATCTACGATAACCAGTGGATTGGGTACGAGAATCCCGATACGATTGCGAAAAAGCTCGACTATGTCCTTAAACGAACCATGCCGGGGGTCTTGATATGGGCGACTGACCTCGATCTTAACAATAATCTCTTATCTGCCGTGGTCGGGAAGTCGCTTGCTGCGCTCCCGGCGTCGACGGATTGCGTTGCAGACGGAATATGGCCGAGAACGGAGGCTGGAAAAAAGGCGACGGTACCGTGCAGCGAGGGTGGTGGGACTCGAAGCCGGCCGTGCTTCGGACCGACGTGGGGGACGGAGGAGGCGTTTTTCTGCGGTCAACCGCAGATGATGCTTAAAGCCTTCGGTCAATGTAATGTCTAGGGTTGTATCAAATAATATAACTATGTAGATGCTTATGCCGCGTCACGAATAACGGCACTCACAGGTTGTCTAGTCGGCCTATTTCTTTTCGTTCAAAGGCACAATCCGGAGATTCATCAAGATCGACGGGGTGAGGCGGATGAAAATGAGTGTCCCACCAGAGCGGCGACGGTACTAAAGTATACCAGACTTCTCGCTCCGAGAATTAACTAAAGACGTCAAAAGAGCTTGTTAGAATGAGAGTCTCGTGTCAGAGAGCAAGCATCGAATTTAATGACCCAGACAAACAAGCGTTCGCAGAGAAGCCCCGGAGAAAGAAGTCTATCGAGTTATCAATTTGGTTCAGTTCTAAGGTGAGAAATGCAATCTGAGTAAGCAGGCTTCGTCGGACTTTTGTTCGCGTGCATAACTAGCCGTGTGTGTTAGGAGATCGAGCAGGTTAGATCCACGTATGAAATGGGGTAACCACAGTTAAAGAAGGGCTAATATAGGATGAAAGACCGTCGAACGTGACAAGTGGGAAAGCTCAACGGTCGTGGTTCAGTCGTCAGTGATGCTTGGCGGTCGTGGAAGGTTTTCGATTTAAAATTCATCCTGTTACAATTCGGTAACAGCAAACTTTCGTGTCTTGAGGGCTCGCTATCATAAGGTAAGCGACAACCTCAAACCATACACGTTCTATATAAAATATTGTACCTCACATTAGGGGACATCGGAATTGACCAATGAAGCCCCGTTCGGCAAGTCGCGAAGTGTGGATTAATTTGGTAAATGATATCACGCCTGTGCCATCACGTGCCATCAGCTCGAGTCCGCGCAACCACGACCGCAACGTACCCTATCGATTTTCGTGAGTTCTGTTGATCTCTAAGTGATGTCATGATAACTGATCGTTTCTCACGTAGTTGTTCCACTTGTTTGCGCTGCTACAGGTTTTAAACGAGTCCACCAAATCGCTAAGGTACCTTAGTTGCTGCATATCGAGACGAACGCCCTAACTCCCATAACGCCGTCTCGTTAATAGAAACCATAATCGACGAACATGGCGCACCCAGTGTGCTGGCCTTCGAAACCTCAGTTTTACCCCATGGGTATAAACGCCGCGACTAGTTACACGCAAGATCTTTCCCCCGAACAATCTGCAGATATTCTCCTTCTGGGATGCGGCGACCCCCGTAGCATCCTCTTTACTATGTCCACGGATCTTACCTGTCCTCCTGGTAAGTTCAACACATATCCGTTAGGTACATCCCGTTGAATTCAGCCCAAGCACCTCGGAAACTCGATATTACCTGCTGCGACCTCGAGCCTGCCATTTTAGGTTCGTGCCTTCATATCAATACCCCACGTTTAACGCTTTCTCCTAACCCTTTTGTTTCGTATTAGCTCGAAATATACTTCTTTTCACTTTGATCGAGGACGACACACCTTCCAATCATCTCTGGGACCTCTTCTACCATCCCAAGCTCAGCGAGCACGCTTTCGGCCTGATTCTTAGTCAATCCCGCAAACTCCTTGAGCTTTCGGAAACACCAGATGCGTGGCGCCAGTCGAAATACGATCCTTTCATTAAGTTCCTCGACGCGTCGTCCCTTTCTGAGCTGCGCCGCCTCTGGACTTCCTACGCCGAATTCTCTGGTCTACCGCCCGACCGGTTGGAGAAGCTCCAGAAAGAACATGCAGCCATGTCAAAGCTGGTATCTGGTCGCGCGAAAATGGGCGTTAATAGGGAAGCCAGCCGTTCTGCTGCCGGCGTCTGGCGGGAGGCAATGGAGCCCGTTAACGAGCAGTTCGGGCATTACTGGGAGCACGGGACGACTGCAACGACCAATAAAGAGATCAAGAAGACGACGAAACTCAACCCGACCTTTTGTTATTCCGTACTCGGCGAGACCTTCGCCATCTATCACGACACATTTCCGCAAGGCTACCATTTCGCTCCCGTATTTACTCCCCTCGAATACGATCCTGTTGGACCGGCGACTACTTCTGCTATGGCTAAAGCAAAGCAACAGTTCAAGGCAGGGTGCACCGCATTCCAAACTTCTCGACGCGCCGATGCGATCATCCTCCGCTTCTTCGTCGGCGACGCGCTAGCCATCTGCCGCGCTCTCGATTTATACAACCGAACTCAAGATCCTAAGACTGGCGAGTTTGCTGCTCCCTGGCGTGCAAGCCCCATTAATCTTCTCGAGCACTCGATGTCCTCTCCCTCTGCACCCGATTCGTACGACGTCATCGACTTTTCGATGCTAGCCACCCAACTCGGCCTCGTGAATGTCTTACTCGTTGCTCAGCCGTTACTGAAGAAGCGCCCCGCGAGTCAGGCTGTTCTCTATACAGATATGCCTATGCAAGCCGGGTTCGCGGAAGACGTTTTCAAGGAACGATTGTGTGGTAGTGTCCCCGCCCTCGGTATCCTCATTGGCCTTGTCCCTCGTCCGTATGTCTCTCTATTCACGAGCACCTCGAACACACACGAACTAGCCGTGAAAGGCAAATCCTCGATGTATATGGAACGCATCCCTTGGGTCAAGCCAGACAGCGCCGATAAACACGCGTACGCCGGGTCAAACCCGGTTATCACTTGCGGCTCGGATGATCTGGCTGTCTTGCTCTTCAGCGTCTACCGGAATATGTTCGAGTTCGACACCATGACTACTTCCTCTATGCAACGCCTGTCGCCGGAACAACGGAAGATCTTCAGTTCGCCCCATTACACTCGCGAATCTGTCGCTTACCTATTCGCGCACGCCAAGAGGCGAGTTCAACTCATCAACAAGGATTGGGAGGCAACAGCGACGACGCTCATGGGGTTTATTGCCGTTCACGGGAATGAATGCGGGCACCTCGATTATTTTCAGGAGCTCCAAGAAAGCTTCCGCCACCAGAACCTAGGGTTCCTCAACTCCGAAAAGACCTTCATCGAGGACGTGCTTGGGTCGGAGATTTTTCAAGGCTGGTCCGATGTTCCTAGGCTCGTCTGTGTCGTCTTGACCGTACCCTCGAGTGACCTCGACGCGATCCGCCAGGACAAGATGGAACCTAGCCCACGTCTCATTTGTAACTTCGGCGTGGGCTTTTCCAATGTGCTTATTATCTCGGGGATCCAAACAGCTTGGGGCAAGTGTACTCCACTCGAAGGTTCGGATGGCAAATATGGGATTGAGGAAGATCCCGAGGGCGTCCGTGGGAACTCGGACTTGATCGTGTCATTCTGGGCCAACGCGGAGATGATGATACCTGCGGAGATGACGGTCTCGCTCGGCTTGCGGAAGACCTCGCTCGTTCTTTCTGAGTACTCCGATACGCTTGGGCCTTTACTCAATCTCTACACGACTCGGGCAACCGACAAAGACCATGTCCTCATTCTTCGCGAGCGACCGATGGGAATGGCTGAGACCCAGAAGCCATGCCGATATCCGCCCTTGCCGCCTGCTGTTGCCGATGGGACGAAGCACCTGCTGAAACTTGAAGGGAGTGTTTGGGAACTCAATACCGACGTCGAGTCGATTGTGGCCCAGCTCGAGCTCGAATCCGAGTCTGAACGAACCGAATTGACAAAATGCGACAAGGTGGCCTCGACGCAGATCGGACCGTGCTCGCTGGAACTCTCGTTTGGTTCGGCAACTCGCGTCTTGACATTCCCATACCCGATTCACCATCCCGACCGCACCATCAAGATGAAGAAGGCCACCCACACGATCGAAGTGAGACCGTCTCGCGTCATTCTATTATGTGATTCTAATTTTTCTACAACCTAGGTAACTTTCCCGTTTTTCAAACCGGTCGCAACGGGGGGTTTTCCGTCGCATATGTTCCCTATCGTCCAACAAACCCACTCTAGCCCTTGGAATGTCCATCATATCAACCTAGATCGCATGCCAAAAGTCGATATTCAGCAGCGCGAAAAACTACGAAGATGGCTTACCGAACACGCCACCGTGCAGTTCTCTGACCGGGAGCGCGTCATTCAACGCAGCAAACACGCGACCCAACGACGCCCTTCGGAGGTCCTCGTGAACGTGAAAGAGACGCTCACAGTACTCATGCAGGACTACGTCGGCGTTCGCGAAGGGCCCCAGGCGACCTTTGGTTTGATTGAACCGACGCACGGCTACTTCGTTATGATCTTTGTAGCTGGTCTTCGGCTAGATCTCTCAGGTGCTAGCTGCGCGCTCGAGTGTGCTGTTGTACCGATTTCGCTTGAATCCGCGCCACAACTTCGTCCTGGTATAATCAAGCTAGATGAGCTCACCCGAACGATGCAAGTCCGTACTCGTCCAGCTGAGGTCACTGCGTGGAAGCATCTACTCCCGGCATTCGTTGAGCGGTGTCGTACCTGGTCGCACAAACCCAACTGCCGATACCGATCGAAAGGTCAAGTCCCGCTCTCCGTGGATATCGAAGTAGACCCGCTCTGTAGGTGCGGCCGGGGCGTTGGCTTTGATGGGCCTGATTGGAGGGTACCCGCGTGGGAGGGTCTGTTACCATACGCAACAAAGGCAGCCATTTCTCCCTTATTCGGGGTGTCTTATCTTGAGACTGTGGTTGGACCCGCTACAACGATGCAAGATACACGGAAACCACTTTCGCATGCGGAACCATACGATGTTTGCTGGCGATGCGGAAATATTGGTAGGCCTTTGTTAGGGTGTCAGCGGTGCAAGAAGGCTCGGTATTGTTCGGAGACGTGCCAACGGATTCACTGGAAGGAAGAACATAAACGTCTCTGTGGGGCACCTTAGTTATTTAGTGTTGTATTGATATGCTGAATGATTAAGTGTTGTTGAAGCCTCTCCAAATTGAAAGTAACCCGTCCTAAGGACTTCGGCAGCGCCCAGTTCGTCTGGGGATGGGGTGGGAATGGCACGGGTCGAGACAAACTTATTCCCTTTGATTCGGCGACCCTCGGGATGGAGAATGGTTGAAGTTTAAGACAAAAGACTGCCTCTTGGATCTACGTTCTGTATTAATCTGTATGACTCACGCATGAATATATCTCTTATTGTGTTTCGGTCGCTGTGGATATTAACTCCTGTGGGGTGTTTTTTGGAGGACGGTGAGCCATATGGTTCACATTACGCTTCACGAGAGCCACCCACCACTGTTCACCCCAGAATTTCCTCAAGGTATCCGCCGCGGACACGAGAGGATATTGAGAGGATCGGCGGAGGATATGGTGCGGATGCGTGGAGGACACGTGGTGGCGGACACGAGCGGACACGGAGCGGATTGTTCGGGATCCGCTCTGATCCTCTTGTGTCCGCAACGTGTCCTCGGCATTGCCGCCGGCGATCCTCTGCTTTACGCCACATCATTTCCTGTACACTATAATAAGATATATTATAACTACGATTAGATACAAAATTTTCGAAGGCACACGCCAAGCGCGCATACATGTAAATAAGTTTGGTCCAACTGTGTATATGCTGTAAAGGAAGTCAATTCTACGTCCAAAGTCGACAGCAGGACAAACCTATCGGTCAAGGTTAGGGTTATAGACTCAAAAGTGGCTTAATAAACGCTAAAAAAACGAAATATCTCCAGTTCCTCTGATTGAAACACAATGTAACTTTCCCCAGTGCCTTAGATATGCCACCAGGACCCATCCCTATGACGTGGTAGAATTTGGGGAACATCAGAAATTTGTGTTGTCCAACATGTGAATGAGCATGAAACTGTGCTAATATCTCCACCATTATTGCACTCATGACCATCTGACTACACAGGTGGGTCATCCAGAGCTCTGCCCTGCCACCCTACGCATTTCAAGGCAAAAAGAAATATTCAATTTATCAAAGCTTTTTTGCCAACACCAGGGTAGTGAAACACAAACCAGCCCAGGTTAGCTAGTAAATGGTATAGTCTTGGTCTCCTGCTCTTCACCTCTTCTTCAATGCTAGGCCCATCCAGATTGGTGAGGTATTGACTGAGATAGAGACATATCAATGCAGATATGATCAGGGTCCTAGGAGGGCACAGCTGCTAAACTCAAATGTGGCCATTTGTAATGATTTAGGCATAGTCTGATAGAGCTGGGATTTGGGATCCCCCACATACTCCTATCACCCCAGCAACTGCTCTGGATGTGAAGATATGGGCCATGCAAGAATATTCGAATTATGTTCTTTTTCATCAACATGAGCAGGTCACGTGTGCACCCTGTTCAGGGTCCGTAGCGCGGCGCTACGCACAGCCACACAGATCCCTATGTGGGAGAATTTGCGGAAAATAAAATAAAATATACAATTTATCAAGGCATTTTTGTCAACACCAGGTAGTGAGACACAAACCTGCCCTAATTAGCTATTAAAGGGTGTAGTCGTGGTCTCCTGCTCTTCAGCTTCTCCTACATGCTAGTCTCATCCAGATTGGTGAGGTATTGTCTGAGATAGGGAGATATCAGTGTTGAAATGATCGGGGTCATAGGAAGGCACAACAGCAAAAACTCAAAAGTGGCTATTTACAATAACTTAGGCATAGTCTTATAGAGCTAGTGCTTGGGATCTCCCACATACTACTCTCTCCCCTGCCAGTGCTCTGGACATGGAGATATGGGCTCTACAAGAATAATCGAATTATGATCTTTATTGTCAACATCCGTAGCGCGGCGCTACGCACAGCCACACAGGTCACATGACCTGGGACAATAAATAGCAAACATGCACATGTGCAATACTGTTCCAACACCAATCTAATGCATGGTTCAAATATGTACAAAACAAACCTGAATTTGCAGGTTTTCTTGGTGATATAAGCTGATACTGCTTGTTGGTCACTTGAATGGAAATAATTGAATTATGGAACACTTCCATCACTGTGGACCCTGAGACCGGTCTTAGAACATGTCGTTTGTGGCTATGTGCCCACACAAGTTGGCCGTTCACTGTCTTCAGGGTCTGTAGAACCGCACTACAAAATGCCTGCCCTAGCAGTGAGCCTCCTGCTCCTAGCAGCTAGCCTA
>JANWGL010004477.1:0-11187 GCA_025200755.1 Ceratobasidium sp. C01 | reverse complement strand
CAGTGCCTTGTCTATACTATGTCTCTTATCGCTTATCACCTTGCTCGTCAAGGTCACTCCCCCCCCCCAATATTCAGGGTCTGGCCAAACAATGTGAGGGGTCCTTTGTATCTAGTTTAGGAACTATCTCATGTATGTGTCAGCACGTCCGTTGGTTCGGTTATGCTGTTTGATCGTTTGACCTTGGGTTCGAGAATCGGTAAACGCGTGCGTAGATCAGCATAACCAACAATTGTCATTCGGCAAATCACTTCGCTGGATAGTTCCATTGATGTAAGTGATTTGTTTGCTATCATGGAACAAGTGGAGCAACCAATTTGTTCAAGCCCAGTATGCTCCGTGCTTTGTCCGACCCCGCTTGACGGGATTGGACTTCGTGGGGCACTGATGAAAACTCAAGTTTCATATAAAATATAGAGTAGTATGTTGATATCCAAACGAGAATACAGACGGAGAGTGAATTAGAGAGAAAGATTGGTTAATGATGGGGTCACATACACCCTCTTGTACAGTATACTCTGTGTTCGCTCAGCATCAGTTTGCGCTTATATGCTTGTTTTTATTACTTTCACTCACGTTCTCTGTCGATCTACGTGATAGGAATCTCCTCAGGGTTATTGTACAGCGGTTGCTAAAGTGCGGTTCGCCCCTCCCGCATAGGATCCTCTGGTGATGCAAGCGGGGGACAACCGCGCACCTCAAGGCCACTATAAGCTGAATAATCGTTCCAGTAACACTATACAACGGCTTTCGAATGATAAGCCCGGATAACTGTTCTACACCCATCGCTTTCAATCGAGACCAGAGACCTCAAATGCGAGCACTGATACTTGCCGCCAAGCATAGTTGCAATTGGACATAAGTGTAGTAGCTCATATATGAATCTCGTCAAACCTAACCTGCTATACAAGAAACGCATGACCGCAGCATGAAACAAATTACATATTTTCCATGCAAACTTTTGTCTTCTAACGCTTGAAGTTTCAGACGAGTTGTGCTCCATTTTTTTCTGTTGCAATTGACGTTCTTGTGGCAAGCACATGTCCTTTAGACTATATTGTTTAAATATCAAGTACCGGTGAGCAAGGTGATTCAGCCCGGCGCCCTCGCGGGCGCTTCCTCTAGTTGTATTTATCGCACTTGTATCTACTCGATTTATATACATATCTACGCAGACGTCTCTGCGGATGGTGTTTTACTAGGAATGTGGCTTGTTAGCCGTAGTGCCTAGACAAACCTTTTTGGCTAACAAGTATAGGGTTCGGGTGATGCACAGGTGTCGTCGCGTATAGTAACGGTGTTTCCGTGGTCTTGTAACATGCATGTCACATATCAAGCGCCGGCATTCCTCGAGTAAGGTTCGGTTTCTTTTGGTGTGTGTTTTAGGAAACGCTCTTAAATGTATCAGAAAGTACATGCTTTGCACAGCGATAGGCGTTTACAACTCGGGTACTCGTTTATGCGCCAAAATACGAGTGGGTTGAAAAGCGGCTCTAAAATACTATACGCTAAATAGCAACCGTAACCCATGGTTGTGGCGTTGGGGCAGTGGTACACAGTGTCAAATCCAGCCTTTCTGGATGTAAATTCCACGATTGCCATTGGGTACTTTGCTCTTGGGGTTTCTGGGGGGAAGTTGCTAAAAATGAGCATAACATGCGATCAAGACGCTTTCTATTCAATCCGCCAAGGCGGTGTGGATACCAACAAAATCAATGATGCGATATCGTCACAAGGTCTGCTGCATATGGCTCGGGTGTCGCAATTTTGCTTGAGGATTGAATAAGTGCTTAGCAATATCAAGGGGGCGTTGATTTCGGTGGACTTTCCAAAGCCGCTCTGCGCTTTCAACTGCGCGTCGCTAGAGTATATGCGGCATCTGGAATTCAAAGGCGTGATCCGTGGGTGCGCATTCTCATTACGCCTTACAGCTCTGAGGAAAAACGGTCACCTCGAGTTGGTCAAGCGACGAGCAGGCAAACGTGAAAGAGCGCCGGGTTTACCATATAAAAGAACGCCTATGAGCTCGAGTAAGGCCAACATCCTTCGAATCATTCTACCATCGATACGATACCTTGACTACTTATCCTCAGAGCGCAACGGAGATGAGACCTCGTGATCCAGTTCCTGGTAATCCGGAAACCACAGGGGGGTCAGTTTTAGTTTTCTGCTCCGACCGTTCAGCGTTGTTGACCCTCCGTCCAGTAGTACCCCGACCACTATGTTGGTATGTCTATCGCACGAAATATGAGCTGTGGGTAGCACTGATATTATATTAGATTATGAACGATACTTTGACCCCTGCATCGCCTCAAGTGCCACCCGACGCGAACGCAGGGATGACCCCACCGATCGGAATCCATGCCCACTTGTTCCAAGATTGGCCGACGCCTACGGCCGACATATTTTCGACAATCGCTAGCTTGCCAAATACGGAGACGGAGACGGAGCCATTCTACCCTTTGAGCGGAAATCTGGCATTTAGTCCGAATTATAGGAGGTTGGTAGCTTACTATAAGATCGATGCGAGTACTTATCTTTGCTATCATAGCCCCTTGGGCCTTACCGATCCCGACGACGCGAATGTCGAAGAGGAAGACTCGATAGTCGGTGAAACCGTCCTGGGCGGTGGAAGCTCCTCGGGAACTCAAACTGGGACATTTGACATCATGGTTGCAGCCGAGCGAGCTTCAAGTTTAGATCGCGAAGGCAGTCCAGACACACCCGTCCCGAGTCAACTTCTGTCTCTTTGCATCGAAGAGGCGGCTTCAAGTAACATGGGCGACCCCGAGCTTCAAGCTCTACTTGCCCACCGCGGCGAGTCACTCTTGGAACAATCCATCACCCGAGATTCGGCGCCGGACCTCGATCTCGCGATTGAGTACCTGACGAAGGCTTCCAAAATTAGCCGAGGATATCTTCACACCTGGTTCCAAGCATTATTCATGGCTGCAGAGGCGCACATAGCACGATATATGAGATATAAAAGCTTAAGCGATATCGAAGCTAGCATCGACTATCTGTGGCGTCTCTTCCCACGTTTTGACACTACGCTCGAGAGATATGCATACCATAGTGCGCGGCTAGGAAAAGCACTATATCTACGATATGAAGCATCTGGAGGCTTGGAAGATCTCGAGGGGGCGATTGCGTGTCAAGCCTTGGCTCTCACTAATTCTCTGGAATTGAGTGGGGCTCGAAATAACACGTTAACAGACTTAAGCCGATCTTATATGCGTCGATTCGAGCATCTGGGTGAGCTGGAAGACATTAATAGATCTATCGACTGCTTGAATCAGGCAATGTCCCGAACTCCGGAGCGACATCCAGACATACCGGGCGTATTGGAAAGTCTGGGCGAGTCATACGCGCTTAGATTCACACGTTTAGGCGAGCTAGAGGACATTGACAAGGCAACTGAATGCCAGACTCAAGCTGTTCAACTTACCCCCGAGGAAGATCCGGAGGTTCCAGGTCGTTTGGAAAGCCTAGGCAACTCGTATGTATATCGATTTGGCCATCTCGGCGAGCTGGAGGACCTCTCCAAGGCCATTGAGTGTCAGACCGAGGCAGTTCGGCTTACCCCGGAGGGGCATCCAGCAAAGCCCAATCAGTTGAGCAACCTGGGCATTTCGTACGGGTCCCGATTTGACCATCTCGGCGAGCTGGAGGACCTCTCCAAGGCCATCGAGTGTCAGACTGAGGCGGTTCGGCTTACCCAGAGGGTGCATCCATATATGGCTAGACGAATCGACGGCCTGGCTAGCTCTTACGCGCGCCGATTTCAGCGTCTGGGCAAGCTGGAGGATCTCGCCAAAGCAATTAACTGTCAGACCGAGGCGCTTCAACTTACCCCGGAAGGGCACGCGCTTGCGCCCATGATATTACACGACCTAGGCTTCTTGTACCGGCTCCGATTCCAACATCTAAACCAGGTGGAGGACATCACCAGGGCGGTCGACTGCCAGACTCAGGCACTCGCGCACATTTCCGACGGAGATGCGTCCAAACCCGGTTTGCTTTACGGTCTGAGCACACACCTGCGAAAACGTTATGATTTTTCGAAGGAGCCACAAGATCTGGACAGCGCAATCGAAGCCTGCTACCAAGCCTTAGATCTTATCCCGGGGACCCATCGGTTGTGTGCCGAAATTCAATACAACCTTGCGTTATTATACGAAGAACGTTGGATGAGTTGCGGGCAGTTTAGAGATGATAGGTTCAGAGCAGTTATATGCTTTAGGATATGTTCTCTCTCCCCCACCGGCTCTGATGCTGTCAGGATCAGAGCTTCAAGTGCCGCTGCAGATCTCCTTGGCTTTTTTGATCGCCCTGCATCGATACCCGCGCACCGAGTGACCATGAAGCTCCTGCCACAGGCAGTTTGGCTTGGCACAACGTCAGCTCGTCGATATGAACGTATTATCGAAATTGGTGCTGTTGCAGTTGAAGCGGCCGGGGCTGCCATCTCAGCGAAGGAGTACCGCTTAGCACTTGAGTGGCTCGAACAAGGTCGGTCAATTGTCTGGAACCAGACGCTCCTGTTGCGAGCGCCGATTGATATCCAGGCGGCCACCGACCCAGAACTGGCCCAGGAACTCCAGAGGGTGACCGGCGAACTTGAACGTGCTAGCTGGCGGCTATCAGTTGCTGCACCTATTGGCCCTGACCTGGCGAAATCAGAGCAGGCTACTCTACGGCACCATCGCCTAACGGACCAGTACAATAGGCTAATCAGCCGGGCTCGGGACATCCCCGGGTTCCAGGGGATTGCATTTCCTAAGAAGGCTGAAGAATTGTTACTAGCTGCACGATTCGGGGGTGTCGCAATTGTCAATGTCGACGCCGATGGTTGCGATGCTCTCATAATCGCTTCTCAGTCGGATCAGATATCCCACCTGCCGTTGCCCGATCTCTCGAAAGCTGGGATTACTCGTCTGCATGGGCTCATGAGGAACTCCCTCGCAGAGTCTGGGATCCGAGAGCGCAAGATGCGCAGGCCATTCGAGCAGCCCTCCGATCACTTTGAAGAAATCCTGAATGCGCTTTGGCATAGGCTTGTCAAGCCCGTACTTGACTTTCTAGGATACACGGTGCGTGCATATTGATTTGAGATGTCTCTGGCCTAACTAAGATGCATATCTCTAGAACAAGCTGCCGATAGACCGACTACCGCGCCTCACATGGTGCACGACTGGAGAACTCTCGTTCTTACCCATACATGCCGCGGGCATATATGAATCTGGGGGGGATTGTATTTTTGATTACGCCATCACGTCTTACACTCCCACTCTCAGCGTTCTACTACCTGCCGTGTCTCAGCCTACCGCCACGGGTTCTGGTGTGGCTGCGGTTAGCCAGGAATCGACACCTGGTTTCTCAAACCTGCCCGGCACGAGGCGTGAGCTCACGTATATCGCAAAACACGTTGAAGGTCTACCCTATATGCAGCTTGAGGCTAGCCAGGCAACGCCAGAGGCTGTGTTGGATGCAATGGAGAAGTACGATTGTGTGCATCTCGCATGTCATGCTTCACAAAATGTTGACGCTCCGACGAAGAGCTGCTTCTATCTGTATGGTGGGACTCTGAGCTTGGAACAGATTACACAACGGTCTTTGAAGAACAAGGGTCTCGCGTTTCTGTCCGCCTGTCAGACAGCGGCAGGCGA
Organism: Ceratobasidium sp. C01; assembly: GCA_025200755.1. NCBI lineage: Eukaryota > Fungi > Basidiomycota > Agaricomycetes > Cantharellales > Ceratobasidiaceae > Ceratobasidium > Ceratobasidium sp. C01. Next base: position 5,518 of record JANWGL010004477.1, on the reverse strand, counting down.
CCTGAAACTGCCAGACGAGGCGATCCACCTTGCCGCTGGGATGCTGGTGGCTGGCTATCCGAGCGTGATTGCGACGATGTGGTCAATCAGCGACTGTGACGCTCCTCTAGTGGCAGATCAGGTCTACAATCGGCTGGTAAAGGACGGAAAGCTGGATTGTAGTCAAGTAGCGCGGGCATTACATGCTGCAGTGGGCGTATTGCGAGATGAGGTTGGGCGGGACGCATTTTCGCACTGGGTTCCATACATTCATATTGGTCAATGAGATTGGATAGCCCCTGTTGTTTGTATACACCACGCAACTAACTCTGCTGTACGGTTGAAGAAATATACTCAGTGTTTACAAGTTCTGCGTATGCTTACATATTGTCGCTGCGGCCCCAATCAGATAATGCCTCCGCGCTCTCGTGCTTCATTGTTGCCTTTTTTGACGAGTTAGGGCAGTATGATCCACCTAACTTCCGTTCAAATACTCTGTTATATTTTCAGTCCCCAGCAGCCCAAAAAAACGCTGCCTTAGAGAGATCTCTACTTTGCAAGGCTAAAGGTCCACACACAAACAGGCCGACAAGGGCCTAAAAGAAATTGCTTGCTAAAGGATAACCATATCGTAACCGGGATCCTTCCCAGGTCCAAGTGGTTAGGACTATTCTGAATTTAAGAAACTTCGGCCCCCCACAAGAAAGGCGGTGAATGTTATAATCGCCTGGTCAGAGTGTTTCTGAACGGGGTAGCTTAGCTTTGAGTTTGTAAGTGAAATAGATTCTCGGTGACTCTTCTCCTGGTAAAAACAAAACTAGTGATGCACCGTCATTTTAGAGATCAACGATTGTATGACCATTTACTACAAATAACCTCCTCTTACACTCTGGCCAAGATCGGATTCCCCCTTTCCCTTTCACTGGATAAAACGTTGCTAAAATTATCATAAAGGCTATCCGGCAGTCCTTTCGCGACTTTCGCTACCCTTTTGTGGTCGAAAGTGTGATCCCCGTACCAGGCTAATAATATGAGCCGGGGGGGGGGGGGTTCGTTGATTCTTTCCACGAACCTCAAGAGCCCAACTTCGGCCGAGGTTCCTACTATTGGAACCCCAACGACTGAAATCCCCTTCGCAGAATTCGACAAATGATTACGGCTCTCACAGTTGGACACACATATTTACCCTAGTATTTATCAATCTTTCCAATACTAGCGTGGGATGTGTAACTGAGTGCCCAGAACCGGGAAGAGGCGACCCATGTTGTGGCTCGTGAGTTTTGTTTGTTTAGTTACCGAAAAGCTTACTAGTTTTACAACGCTTAAGTATGGTGTAAAATTGCTTCAGTCGAATAACTGCCACACATATTTTGGGACAATGTTTAGAAACATTCGCTAAAAGTTTATACTTATACTCGAAACATCCCATAAAGGCCCAAACGTATTTTCGAGAGGGCGATTTGATCCTGCCTTGCCCTCACAAGCTATTCAAGGTTAACGTGATACTTCCTGTCTTAAACCGCTTATATGCGTAGCTATATAGATTGAAACTGATTACCAGCATGGTTAAATATTTTGGTCCATCTTCACCGACCATACTCCTTTCTGCGAATGACCCTGCGACTCTTAACTCTATCCCTAGAAGCGAAGCGAAATTCACCCATCCGCTTGATATCAGTCTCTACGCTAGCTCAAAGTACGCCTCGCCGGACATCAATCCCTACATTCGGCGCCACGCGTGCGTTAAGGCGTAGTAAAATTATAAGATAGACTTCAGTGTTGACGTTGGGTCAGGTAGTCACTCTACGAGGCGGCGGAGTGTGGAGTACTACCCTTGCGGCATATCCAAGCATTACAACGACCTGGGTGGCAGCGGTATTGAATCAAGATAGTTCTGAAGGGGACCCAACTGATCTATTTGTGAATGGGGCGATCCGTGTATCTGTAGGTTTTGATTTCATGCTGGTAGCTGGACGATGATACTATTACAGGAACCTTCGTTTCTTTTTCATACGCACTGAGATCACCCACCCGCCAGACGATTCAGAACTTCACGGTCGGGCTCCACAACGCTATTTTTACCCACAGCTGCTTTCGCAGCTGATCTCCAGGGCACTGATGTTCTCGCAAGCTGTCAGGCCTCCAGCACCTACGCTCAATGCCTTAGTATGACTACGTAGCGCGAGATAGCCGAAAATCGGAGGTGTAGCCGTCCGACAGGCCACACACCCGAGGGGATGGGGGATAAGGAAAGAAGGAGGCACAAGGATATCAACAGCACGAAGATGGCGATGCGAACAGGGCGCGCATATAACGAGGGCCACGTGATCACGTTGGTGCAACGCGCCCCACACTATATCACAAACTCTAGGCAATAAAGACAGAAGAGGGTACTGCGGTAGTTGTCTACTTATATAGGTATAGTGTGTCTAGGCTAATGTATTTGGTGATATAAGGAGAATAATGGGATAAAAGCCGGCTCGTAATCGCATACGTAAGCGTTGGCGTCTTTCTCCAACGCGGAGAAAGATGGGGAGAGGGAGAAGTGACAGGGAACAGCTGGATTTGAGGCTCAAACCATGGACTCCGATCCACGGGTTTGGCTTGGCGCTTACGCTGCACACACGGGTCGAGCCAAGGCCAAGAACGTCAAACTGTCAGCAGTGCAAATCAGGGTCCGGGCAGTCATCCAATCACTGAAACACCATATTTGTGACGCGTCAGATGAAGATTGTTCCCCGCACTTCATCTAAGTCTTCTGCTGCTCGTTGTGTTTCTATATTTTTCTCACCATAACATTTACACTCTCATTCAACATTATACTCGCTCAACTCATAGAGACATGGTTAGAGGTGGCGTAAGCTCTGGGACTGGAACCGAACCAAGAACCAACACCCTCTGAATCTAACACACTTTCTCCGCCTGTTACTACTTTCATCTATAGCGACAAACGATCCTACTATCACACACTATGTCACTTGTATAACCGAATCGGAGCTCCCCGTCACCTCTCTCGGCTCGGCTGTTCCGCCAAATGATAGAGACGTGACATGAGTACAAACGGGTTTGTATTGGTTATATTACAAATTCATTCCACCTTATTTACTGCAGTTTTCATAAATCCATGCACTCGGCGCTTGAGAAATTAAATAATCCTGAAACATGCAAGACTCACAGAGGGGCTAAAATCCATCAGATCGAGACATAAAGTGGTGCGTTGGAGTCGCACGATTGATGCGGAGGGCACTACGCATAAATCGGGGCGAGATTTCTGAGGTCTGGAAATCGACCCCCCCTGCCATGTAAGATCTACTGCATAGTTTCTGGCTTATAGAGTGATCAGAATTATGTGCCATATACTATTCTATCTGTTTCTAGATGGCCTCGAAGCATTTCTGATATCATAACTGAAATCTAGCTCTTGAATCGAGCATGAGGTGTACTTCATGGATGCTAATTTTGGTGAAAGAGTTCATAATACGTGTCTGTACATACATGGTGCCCCCAATATGTATGTATACAGTGCCCTCTGAAACTTTGAGGGCCTTTGAATCTATTTTAGCAGAGATATAGATCTTGCACGCGAGAAGGGGTTGATTTTCAGACCTCGGAAATCCCACCCCGATTTATGCGCAGTGCCCTCCGCATCGATCGTGCGACTCCAATGCACCACTTTATGTCTCGATCTGATGGATTTTAGCCCCTCTGTGAGTCTTGCATGTTTCAGGATTATTTAATTTCTCAAGCGCCGAGTGCATGGATTTATGAAAACTGCAGTAATTAGACAGCGTCCATCGCTTATCTTCGTTGGAAATCCCACTTCGAACCCACCTTGCCCTACCGCTATCCAAACACTTCAGGGGTCAACCCCCCGTCTCGCTCGCCTCACTCACACCCCCAAAACTAGTCTTAGATTCAGGAGCCGCAATCACGGTCTCCGGTACTCCAACTACGATTACCTCTGGATACACCACGGTGCGCACGGGTCAGGTTGGAGACTTTGTGACTAGGCGAGCAGGTCCTAGTACCGGTGGTGTGCCTGGAGGGACGTCCAACTAGAGCTCGAATGGGGCGAGTCCGAAGTGGAATTTGGTTGGGTTATGGCAGTGTTTAGAGGTGCAGTGACCTTGTTGCAAGACTACTTTGATAATATCATGAAACTGCCGGCTAGTCGCCAATTTTCGCGTACCACGCTCAACCATATTGTATAGCGCGGTGCTGAATCGCATATCGTGGTCGTTGGTTCTGAATCGCATGTTTTGGTCGTTGGAAAATGGTTGTGTTTGTCAGCAAGGATCACAGACAAACGACACTGCTATCACATAGATCTCAAATTGGCAAGGCTAAAATATGGGTTCTAGCTGGCGCCCTGGAGGGTGGGCCTGATTCGAATGGTTTGAACAAACATTACTCGCTCAATGATGATCATATTGTATCCCTACGTGGTTCATCTTGGTCTGGGTAATCAGAATTATGGGTGGTGCATATCAAGGCTGAGAAATTTTGGCTTTTACGTCGTACAAACGATGAATAGATCACGATAGTCATATGTCTGAATGGAGAACCTTGCGATAAGCCAAGTCTGGCAGGTGGACTGGATGGTTACCAGTGCTTTTGTTGATTCGGGCACAGCCGACGATGCACTGCCATTACGAAGTCAGCCCAATGGTTGGCTGAGCATTGAACTATATTCAAGAGGGCGTCGATTACAAGAAGCACTCGATAGCCGCTCTGCTTTCTTGACTGCCCATCACTTGGGTATATGCGGCTTCCGGGATTGAGTTTTGTAATGTGACAATAAATATTTATCTCATATTGCATGACCTGATGAGTGATGTCAAACCAAGGCGGTCAAACGATGGGCACTCAAACATTCGCAAACACCATGGCTGAGACATAAGTGGGGCCATCGTAAGCCTGAGGCGTGCCATCTTCCTTCAGCTGATTCCAACTGACACACCTCTTGATTATCCACCTTGGGCGGGCGAAATTCTGGTCAGTCTGGGATGCGCAAACTAATTAATCGGGTTGATTAACGGATTCCGCAATAGTAACTACGCTTGTGCTTATGGCGCAAAACTACAACACGCACTCAGTGCTAACTTCATATGAGGTGGACAGCCACGCCTTGATCCCTGCGACGCCTCAAACGCTACCCGACACAAATGGGAAGAGCCTACAAGTAGGAATCCAGGCTTGCCCCGTTGAAACGCCCTCCTCGTTGCCAACCTATATGCCCCGGCTCCTCGTTGGAGTGACAAACACTGTGCCCTCCCCGTTCTACGGAAGTTCCGTAGGTAAAAACACGCACCAAGGTTGCGTATTTTCCGGAACTAGGTTACGGGGTCTTCAAGGTGCGGAACACCGTCCATTCCCGAACGATAGATGCGGTTTATGTATCCGCGGTTTTTTCTCAAATTGCCGGTAGTTCCGGGTCAAAATGCCGGTTGCTTACTATTGGTCCTAACATATATTCCGAATGAAAAGTTCGACATTTTTGACATATGCGGAAATTCCGCAGGAAAGTTACAGAAGAAAC
>JANWGL010004462.1:0-25080 GCA_025200755.1 Ceratobasidium sp. C01 | reverse complement strand
CGGCGCTTTTCGCAGTGCATCAACTTGCCATCCTTGATCGACGATGGCGCCTGAGCCTGATGAGTAGGTCTTCCATCATCAACGTTATCATAGATCCTATTAGTCTAATTCTTTTGTAGGAAGACGACGGTGGTAGACAGGGCTGATAGTAAGTCTCGTTCGACTATTGTTTCTTCGTGTGTCTCACGTCGCTGCTCGCACTTTCTAGTTGAAGAAGTTCTTGGTGAGCTGCTTTGAGTATTGGGCGAGTTGAAAAAAAAACTCATTAGTGTGTAGATGAGCTCGAAGGATCGAAAGATGATTCAGCTGACGAGGACTTGGTCGAGCAAGATGCCCCGGTTGCTCGAAAGGCTAAGCGTGCTCGCCCTAGTGGCACGAAGCCTAAGGCCCCTCGCAAAAAATACGTGCGCGGGAAACAAGGTGGGTTGCAGGGCATGATGAAGATGTCCCTCGAGATTTTCAGAGGTGCGTTCTAGTATTTTCGTCTACTTGTGAGACATGCTGATAGCCTCTTAGATCGCGTACCATATCACACCCGGCGACTTAATCGTGCTCATTCGATGCAGCAAGTTCTTCCGGGATATGTTACTTCGTCGTTCGGCTATTCTAATTTGGCAGCGTGCTGCGCAAAACGTCCCTGGTCTCCCACCGTGCCCCACTGGGATGTGCGAGCCGCAATACGCTGCACTTATATTCTCCAAACATTGCACGGTAAGTAGTTGGTGACGCAAGGTGTTTGTATCAGCTGCTGATGGCGTTGGTTAGCTGTGTGGCGCAACGGCGACGGCTAAACCAGATCCGTTTTTGCGAGTTCGACTTTGCTCAACTTGTCGTGACACTAAGTACGTATTAAATCCTGAATAACTAAGGGGGGTAACTTATAAAGTCCCCGTTTGTCTCAGGCTCCAAGCCTGGGGTATAGATTTATCACATGGCCATCCCGATCTCGTCTCTCGTTCTGATGGTAAGTGTTTTACGCATTCCGACGCACGTTATACTGATCAGTCCCTAAAGTCAGCAAGGTTAAGACGCGTGGGCGCCAGCCTCGTTATTCGGTTATTCAATTTTATTCTCTGGCCTCTGAAATAGAGCAAGTCCGCGAAAAGATCGAGGAGCTCCGACGTTCCAATGACAAAAACGCAGAGTCTAGCTGGGTAAAAACGAGGCACCAAAGCGTGTGTCTCTGGGCGGAGGCATGTCGATCAAACTAGTAGTTTCGCAGATGGGCTTGCTGACATGATTGCACAGGAAGCGGAGGTGCTCTATGAATATATTATTTCGGTCAATAAATCTCACAACGAAGAATTGGCTTGCGCGAGAAATGAGAGGCGAGAATTGTGAGTCATTCCAACGATTGTTCAATCCTAGGCTCACATTGAGCTTCGTTTAGTATCCGCGAGCGTCTAAACGCGCTGGGGTGGACCGACGCGGACCAGAACTTCTATTCAATTCGTGCCAAGCCATGGAATGCCCTCGTTGAGATATCGAAGCCGCTTACAGATCGCAGTATGTCTGCCACCGTTCCTTGCAGATCCGATATTGACGCAGCTTTGGCTTGCAGGTTGGACCAACCTGCTTCCTAAGCTCATCCCGCTCCTCGAAGAAATCGTGGGCGCCGGCTGGAGTACGAAAAACAAAAACGCCGAGTTCAACGTCGCAGATGCTTGTTCAAGCTACTCTCGGAAATGCAGCGCGCTGAGCATCCGTTTGCCGCGGCAATCGCAGTTTTAACCGCGAATCCAGAGCCTGGGGCTCCTCCTGTCTTGGATGCAGATGCGGATGCGGACTCGGACTCGGATTCGTCACCTCTTTACTCCTTTTCTTCCTCCATCAAAAAGGAGCCCCTAGTGAGGAATCCTTTCCCTCTGACGGCTCTGGTATTGGAGTGGGAGTGCCTCAAGGATATCAGCGAAACGGAGATGGACGACGATAGAGTCCGGGAGCTATTTAACGAGCGCCGGGAGCAGGTCAGTCAGGGTGTTGCAGATTGGAGGGCGGATCTCGAGAAGCGACTGGTTGAGATATATGAGGCTGGGGGTGAGGGAACTATGCCAGGAGCTACAGTCGAAGCAGTTGGGGATGAGAATGATGCGGAGCCAATCGTCACGGTGAGTCCCATCCACTTCACTACATTACACTATACTCATTAAACGTAGGTGAAAGGTAGCACCAATTCGACCAAGGATCTTTCACGGAATGTGCGGTTCCTGCTCCGGGCTGACACTATATTCAAGGTGGATTCTTCGGGGAATCGCGAGGACGACGACGATCCGGTTTTCATTGGCGAACGGACGCCGCCTATCCCGGACCTTTGTTATTATCCAGACATTGTCGCGCCCTACGACGGGTTTTTCGAGACCCCAGACTATAGATGCCCTCTCCCTAATGGAGAGAAGGTTGAAAAATACGTTCGCTATACCGAGGCGGAGAAGATTGTGAAGAAGATGCTTGTGGAGATTGAGATGCCGGACGTGGCGTGGATGGAGCTCGTCCTTATGAAATCAAGATTCGCTTGCGGGAGGTGCACGGAGAGAGCTTCTATGACATGGGACGGTCTGGTATGTTCTTTCGCATGAGCTTATGTCAACGAGAGCTGAAGTCGCTTGGTCCGTAGGTGCGCCACTATATGTTGCGACAACAGCAATACGAAAGGGAGTCGACCGAAACTGGGTTTCACCAAACTCGACACCCTGTGATCTTCCGGAACGTCCACGATGTGGACTGGGCTGCGAACCCGAAACCTTTGGTCCGCATCTTACCGGTGGAACAACCTGCTCAATTGAACCCTGTTGACCCCGACCGGGTCCGGTGTATGTTGTGCAAGGGCACCGGCCGCTATCACACGGGGAATGTTAGCGATGTGAGAGTGCATCTACAAGATGTGTAAGTTGGGTTTTACCTTTGGATAGCGTAGGTGGGCTACGATGCTGAATTCGGTTTTGTATAGGCATGATATCGCGAATCCAACCGAGGGGCTGTATTATCGGAGCAATCGAGAACATAGTCCAATGAGCGAATTATTTAGCGACTCGTGGCACAAGGAATGGGATGCCTTCCATGATTCGCAAGTTTCGTCCGCGACCGCGCCAACTGGCCCTGCGCCTGGCCCTCTCGGGCCGCTCGATCCGCCCTCAAGCCTCTTATAAACAATCCATTCTCCCCAACCATTTTATCATTCGTTTCCCACTCGTTCTTCGGATATGTTTATTTCTTGTTTATGCGTTCAAAGGAATAATTCATTTGTGTTACATACCTTGGGTTATCTTATTAATAGCCATATGATCGTCTGTCAACGAAAGCGCATATACTTACGCATTAACTAAGGACGAGACGCGAGGAAGATTCGAGCACTGCGAAGCCAACACGTGCATTACAACATGAGAAAGCGTAGTTGCGATCGCTACTCAAACTTACACACCTTGGTAACCGCGAATACAATCCGGTTTGGCCGAGGTTTCAATTCGAGCATATATGTCTCAAACACTTTGACAATACGGTCAAACTTGGTTTCGCCAGTGCCAGACAATGCTTCACGAAGCTGTCCCTATGGGTCGAAGATTCGTGCTCGAGCCTGCTAATCTGAGTGGGGTCCAGTCAACCTTATTTATACTTTAACAGTCGTGTGGGCTTCCCACTTTTCATTTGAACCAAACAGGAGTGGACAAGACGGTGTCCGAGGGCACGATTACATAATATTTGCGGGGGATGTCCGGTGTTCATCCCGTCAATCTCTGCATCTCTCCACCATTAACTTGCCGTGCTTGATCGACGATGGCGCCTGAACCTAATGAGTAAGTCTTCTATCATCAACGCGGCCCTAGATCCTAATAGTCTAATTCTTTTGTAGGAGGACGACGGTGGTAGACGGAGCTGGTAGTAAGTCTTGTTCGGCTTTTGTTTCTTCGTGTGTCTCACCTCACCACTAACTCTTTCTAGTTGAGAAAGAAGTTGGTAAGCCATTTCGGGTATTGGATGATTTATGAAACGAAAGCTCACTGGTGTGTAGACGAACTCGAGGGATCGGAAGATCCTTCCGTCGACGAAGACGGCGAGGATGCCCCGGTTGCTCCAAAGACCAAGCGCGCTCGCTCTGGCGGCGCGAAGCCTAAGGCTCCTCGCAAGAGATACGTGCGTGGGAAACAAGGCGGCCTGCAGGGTATCATGAAGATGCCACTTGAAATTTTCACAGAAGTGCGTCTGTGCCTTTTTATCTGACTGCAGGACCGCTGATAGCCTCTCAGATTGCATACCATATCACACCCGGCGACTTAATTGTGCTCATTCGATGCAGCAAGTTCTTCCGAACAATGCTACTTCGCCGCTCGGCTATTCTAATTTGGCAGCGTGCTGCGCAAAACGTCCCTGGTCTCCCACCGTGCCCTACCGGGATGTGCGAGCCGCGATACGCTGCACTTATCTTCTCCAAACATTGCACGGTAAAGTGGACGATGACGTAAGGAGTTTGTGTCGGCTGCTGATGGCGTTGGTTAGCTGTGTGGCGCAACGGCGACGGCCAAACCAGACCCGTTTTTGCGAGTTCGACTTTGCTCGACTTGCCGTGACACTAAGTACGTACTGTATCCTGAATGGCTAAAGGGGATAGCTTATAAAGTGGCCGTTTGTCTCAGGCTCCAAGCCTGGGGTATAGGTTTATCACATGGCTATCCTAATCTCATCTCTCGTTCTGAGGGTAATTGTTTTACCGATTCTGACATACGGTATACTGACTGGTCTTTAAAGTCAGCAAGGTTAAGACGCGTGGACGCCAGCCTCGTTATTCGGTAATTCAGTTTTATTCCCTAGCCTCCGAAGCACACCAAGTGCGCAAGAAGCTCGAGGAACTGGGGCGTTCCAAAGACCAAAACGCAGTGTCCAATTGGGTAAAAGCAAGACATAAAAATATCGTTCTCTGGGCCGAGGTATGTCGATCAAACCTATGTTTTCGCGAATGGATTTGTTAATTGGACTACACAGGAAGCTGAGGTGTTACTAGCATATATCATTTCGGTCAACGAGTCTCACAACCAAGAATTGGCTTACGCGAGAAACGAGAGACGGGAGTTGTGAGTTATGACAACGACGTTTCAATCTCAGGCTCACATTGAACTTCATATAGTATCCGCGAGCGCCTGAACGCGCTTGGGTGGACTGACACAGACCAAAATTTCAATTTGGGTGGTTCTAAACCATGGAATGCCCTTGTCGAGATATCGAAACCGCTCACGGAACGCAGTATGTTTGGCCCCTTTCCTTATATATCTTGTTTTGACGTATTCCTGCCTTGAAGCTTGGACCAATCTACTTCCCAAACTCATTCCGCTCCTCGAAGATAATCGTGCCCGCCACCTGGAGTACGAAAAGCGGCTACGTCAAACCGAGCGCCGTGAATGGCTGCACAAGTTACTCTCGGAAATGAAGCGCACCGATCACCCGTTAGGTCCGGCGATTGCGACGTTGACCGAGAAACCTCCTTCCTTGGATTCCGATTCCGATTCGGACTCAGACTCGCCCTATCCTTTCACTCTTGCTAAGATTATGAGAAAGGAGCCTGTGGTGCCAAATCCCTTCCCCACAACGAGGAGCGTACTCAAGTGGGAGTGTCTCAAAGATATACCCGAGATGGAGATTGACGAGGAAGGAGTTCGGGAGCTGTTCAACGAGCGTCGAGAGGAGATCAGGCGGGGTGTTGCAGAATGGCGGGCGAACCTGGAGGAGAAACTAATCGCAAGATATAGAGCCGGGGACGAGGACGCTGAACCGGAGGATATTGAAGAGCTAATCGTCACGGTAAGTTTTATTAATCTCGTTGCGTCAAGCTATACTTATGACCTACGCAGGTGAAAGGTAGCACAGATTCGACCAAGGACCTTTCACGTAGTGCGCGGTTCCTGCTCCGTGCTGACACCATCTTTAAAGTGGAATACTCGGACCCTCGCAAGCACTGGTACGATGACGACCTCTTCATTCGCGATCGCACACCGCCTATTCTGGACTTTCGCCACTATCCTGACATGGTGTCGCGCTACGACGGGTTCTACGAAGACGTAGAGATAAGGAGCACTCCTCCCTTCGAGGAAAAACCCGAGATTTATCTTCGTTATCCCGAGGCGGAGAAAGTAGTGAAGAAGATGCTTGCGGACATATCGATGCCAGATGTGGCGCAGGTGGAGCTCGACCTTATGAGACTAAGATTTGCTTGTGGAAGGTGTCCGGAGGAAACGGCGACATCATGGGATGAATTGGTACGTTCTTTCTTATGACCTTGAGTAAATCGCAAATAAGCCTGTTTGGTCTGCAGGTGCGCCACTATATGGTGCGGCAACAGCAATACGAAAAGGAATCGACCCAAACTGGGCTTCACCCGACTCGACACCCTGTGATCTTTCGAAACGTCCATGATGTGGACTCGACTATAAACCCGAAACCATTGGTTCGGATCCTTACGACTGAGCAGGCTGGTCAAATGAGTGGTCTGGCAATCATTGGCGACGATTGGGTCAACTGTATGTTATGCAAGGGCACGGGGCGTTATCATTACGGGAACGTCAACGAAGTGACGGTACATCTGCAGGATGTGTAAGTTGGGATTTACTTTCGGATAGTGTGGGTGGGCTACAGTGCTGAATTCGATTTTGGGTAGACATGATATTGCGAATCCGACGGAGGGGCTGTTTTACCGGAACGATCGAGACTATAGTCCACTGAGTGGCCCCTTTACCGATACGTGGCACCAAGATTGGGATGCCTTCCATGATTCGCAAGCTTCGTCCGCAACAGTGCCAACTGGTCTCGCGCATGATCCTCTCGGGCCTTTCGATCCGCCCTCCAGTCTCCTATGAAAATTCTATTCTCGTCGACCATTCCGTCCTCATTTTCCCATTCGTTTTATGGATATGTTTATTTTCTCATTTATGTAGGTAAAGGTGCGATTAATTTGTGTTAGGCTGTATTTGTTGTTAGGCACGTGACCGTGTGTCAACGTAAGCGCATATACTTACGCTTCAAACAAGGCGAGACACGCGCAAGACCAGCGCACCATAAGGCCAACGTATGTGAGAAAGCGCTGTTGCGGCAGCTCCTCAAAATTATATATCCGAGAGATCGCGGACACAAACAGGGCAGTGGTTAGCAGCACCATAGCAAAAGAAACACATATATGTTTGATCATTTAGGTGGTCGCACTGTATTTTAGCCCTGGTAGACCGTGCTCGCGCAAGGTACCCCAAGACGGGATCGGACATTGAGACACTTCAGAAGTAGTTATCTTGCATTTCAGCCGACATTATGGGTGGCCTAGTTTTACGATCAACATCATGTTATAATATGGAGTAATGAAGCATAGCCACGGCGTGAGGAGCCCTTGCAGACTTGTCCGATTGACCATGAGGCTAAAGAAGTTCATTTAATCCAGGAAAGAGAAAAAAGCGGCCGCCTCTAACTATAAAAATTGAGCGAGGAGAATGCGAATCCAATTGAGGAAGACCCGTTAAGGTAAGTAGTGACCGCCCTCCGAACGTGGGAGGGCGAGTCGGTATCGGATTTTCGAAACTAGTGGCTAACGAGAAAGATATTATAATCGTAAGTTCGGACACGTTGGGATTTAGTGGGGTGGTTTCTGGTTTCAATCTGGGTACTTATTTCTCGGGCACTTGGTCAATGCGGTCAATCTCTACACTTAATGTCGCCAGTGTCAAGCAAGACCAGACGAAACCTTGTAGGGCGGAGATTCGTGCTTGGAACTAAAATCATGTCGTATTAGCGATGCCGGGTCTTAATTTATACTTTGAGATCCATTGAGCCACACAGGCTAACTGGTAATGAGGTGGCGAATGAGCTACTTTTCAGATGGGTTAATCAGGAGCGGTGTCCGAAGGCTCGATCATGTGATACTGAGGGAAGATGTTCGGCGTTTATCCTCCCTTGATCCCTGCACCATTAACTTACCGTACTTGATCGACGATGGCGCCCCGGTCTCGTGTGTAGGTGTTTATTCATTAACGCAGCACTAGATCCTAATAATCTACTTCTCTTGAAGGAAGGCGACGGTGGTTGATGGGGCTGATGGTAGGTCTCGTTCGATTATCGTTGCTTTTTGTGTCTCGCTCCACTGTAACTCTTTCTAGTAGGGGAAGAAGTTGGTAAGCTACTTCGGGTATTGGGCGAATTGGGAAACAAAACTCACCGGTGTGTAGATGAACTTGAAGGGTTGAAAGATTCTTTGGTCGAGCAAGATACTCTAGTTGCTCGAGAAACTAAGCGTGCTCGTTCTAGTGGCGCGAAGCCCAACGCTTCACGAAAGGGGTACGTACGTGGGAAACAAGGAGGCTTGAAGGGTATTATGAAGATGCCCCTCGAGATTTTCACGGAAGTGCGCTCAACCGTTCTTATCCAGCTGTGAGACTCGCTGATAGCCTCTCAGATTGCATACCATGTAACGCCCGGCGACTTAATCGTGCTTATCCGATGCAGCAAGTCCTTCCGCGCTATGCTACTGCGTCGTTCGGCTGTTTTGATCTGGCAGCGTGCATCGCAAAACGTCCCTCTTCTACCACCATGCCCCACTGGGATGTGTGAGCCGCAGTATGCTGCACTTATGTTCTCCAAACATTGCACGGTGAGTGGCTGATGCTTCAAGGTATTTGTTTGGGCCACTGATAGCATTGGTTAGCTGTGTGGCGCAACGGCGACGGCTGACCCAGATCCCTTTTTGCGGGTTCGACTTTGCACGACTTGTCGTGACACTAAGTGCGTATTATATCTTGGAAGGCTGAAGGGGGAACTTATTCAGCATCCGTTTGTCTCAGACTCGAAGCTTGGGGTATAAGTTTATCACATGGCCACCCCAATCTCGTCTCTCGTTCCGAGGGTAATCGCTTTACGGATTTTGACGCACATTATACTGACTGTGCTTTATAATAAAGTCAGCAAGGTCAAGACCCGCGGACGCAAGCCTCGTTATTCAGTCACTCAGTTTTATTCTCTGGCCTCCGAAGCAAACCAAGTTCGCGAGAAGATTGAGGAACTACGGCGTTCCAAGGACCAAAACGCAGTATCCAATTGGGCAGAAGCAAAGCATAAGAATATACTACTCTGGGCCAAGGCATGTCGATCAACCCTGTATTTCACAAATGGATTTGTTGATATGACCAAACAGGAAGCTGAGGTGTTGCAAGCATATATCGTTTCAGTTAACGAGTCTCACAACAAAGAATTGGCTTGTGCGAGAAACGAGAGACGGGAATTGTGAGTTGTAAACAGGGATTCTCAACCTGGGGCTCGCACTGAACTTCATTTAGTATCCGTGAGCGTCTGAACGCGCTAGGGTGGACTGACAAGAACCAAGATTTTGGTTTTGATTTTGGTTTTTCTAAACAATGGAGTGCTCTTGTCGAGATACCGAAACCCCTCACAGAACGCAGTATGTTTAGCACTGTTATTTATAGATTTTGTTTGACGCGTTTCTGCCTTGCAGCTTGGGCCAACCTTCTTCCCAAACTCATTCCCCTCCTTGAAGGAAATCGTGCCCGCCAGCTAGAGTGCGAAAAGCGAGAACGTCGAGACAAGCGTCAAGAGTGGCTACACAAGCTACTCTGGGAAATGAAGCGTACCGAGCATCCGTTGGGTGCGGCAATCGCGGTCTTGATGGGAAATCAGAGCTCCGGGAATCCTCCTATCTTGGATTCGGGTTTGAGCTCGGGCTCGCCTCACCTTTCCCCTCTTTATGAGATTTCGAAAAAGAGACCTGTAGCGCCATATCCCTTCCCCCCAACAACTCTCGCACTGCAGTGGAAGTGTCTCAAGGATATAAGCGATATGGAGATTGACGAGGAAAGAGTCAGGGAGCTGTTCAACGAGCGCCGAGAGGAGGTCAGGCAGGGTGTTGCGGATTGGCGGGCGGACCTGGAGGAGAAACTGGTCGCAAGATATAGAGCCGGGGACGAGGACGCAGAATCGGAAGACATTGCGGAGCCAATTGTCACGGTGAGTTTTACCAAATTCACTACGTCGTGTTATACTTATGGCGTGCGCAGGTGAAAGGTAGCACGGATTCGACCAAGGACCTTTCACGTAATGTGCGGTTCTTACTGCGTGCTGACACTATCTTCGAAGTGAAGTATTACAGGCCCCGCAAATACCAGCACGATGACGGTCTCTTCATTAGTGATCGCGCACCGTATATTTCAGACCCTCGCCACTACCTCAACATTGAGCCACACTATGAGTGGTTCGACGAAGACGCAGCGTTGGGGGTCACTCCCACTTTCGAGGGAGACCCCGAGACATACCATCGTTATCCCGAGGCGGAGAAGATTGTGAAGAAGTTGCTTGCGGATATGGCTATGCCAGACATGGCGCAGTTAGAGCTCAACCTCATGCGATCGAGATTCGATTGCGGAAGGTGTACGGATGGAACAGCAATGCCATGGGACGAGCTAGTACGTTCTTTTGTGGGACCTTGTGTAAATCATAACTAAGATCGTTTGGTCTATAGGTGTACCACTATATGGTAGGACAACAAAAATACGAAAAGAAACCGACCCAAACTGGGCTTCGCGCGACTCGACACCCCGTGACATTTCGATATGTTCATGATGTGGACTCGACCACAAGCTCGAAACCGCTAGTCCGCATCCTTACGCCCGAACAAGCGGGTCAATCGAGTGGCCCAGTAACCATTGGCCCGAATTGGGCCCAGTGTATGTTATGCAAAGGTACAGGACGATATAAATCAGGAAATATCAGCGATGTGAGAGTGCATTTGCAAGACGTGTAAGTTGGGCTTTACCTCTGGATGGCTTTGGTAGGCTGGGGTGCTAAGTTTGATTTTGTGTAGGCATGATATTGCGAATCCGACTGAGGGGCTGTATTACCGGGGCGATCCGTTCCATAGCCCACTGAGCAATCCCTTTAGTGATACGTGGCACCAGGATTGGGATGCCTTCCATGATGCGCAAGCCTCATCCGCGCCAAGTGGCTCTGCCTCTGATCCGGATACTCTCGGGCCGTTCGATCCGCCCTCTAATCTCCTATGAATAATCTGTTCCTCCAACCATTCTGTTTTCTTTTTCTCGTTCGTTCCGCGAGTATGTTTGTATCATGTTTATGAGGTGTGATGAACTTGAGTTATATCATTTGAAGTCTTATACTTTTGGTAGACACGTGACCGTGTGTCGACGTAATCGTGACTCATTGGATACGCGTTAGCGACGCGTCAAGATTCATCCAACTAACTTTGTTGGTGATTTCAGTAACAAACTCACCGATAAAAGCCTTACGCCGTGCGATATTCCTTAGTAGTGGTGGTAGTATAATACTTTGGTTATTATTGCATTTCCCCCTAGTATACGAGAGGAGACAAAAGACCTGGTTATATATCCACTTTTGACGCAGTCACTAGGGTTCTGCGTGAGACGGCACATGGCCAGCTAGCGCCCTATCCTATACAGATCACATTGATCTTATCTTATCGTGAGTCTGGATCCCGGTTTCGGGACTCCTCGGGAGCTCACATAATGGATTTTCTAGCATATTCGTTCATTATACCCTCATTCGGATGCCGAAGCATCATCGGGACCGCCGTACGTCATGAAGCGCCTTCGTTTTGGGTACTCGTGACTTACATCCCGATTCTTCAGGGTCTGAACGCGCATATACGGCATTTGCGCGACCGTATGCGGTTCAGCAGTGAGTGTGTCTGTTAGACACTGATACTTATTGCTGATGGGAACCCGCTACGCGTCCGTGCGTTTGTTTGGACGCTTTCGCGTAGAGCACCCATAAAAACCGGCGAGAAGGGGATAGAGACAGAGTACGGTTTACTCCCGTCTCTCTCCCTCGCGAACGCGCATCGTTCATTCTCGCTAGGTGAGTTGCTCAGCGTCCTAGGCCAGCATATCGATGCTGCGCCACGTTTAGATCGAATGATCGCTAACGCGCGTTCATTCTCGCTAGACTTTGTCGCTTCGCTCCCATCGCTCAAACGCCGTCCTCGCTCATTTTTCACACGCATATACGCCTCCAATCCTTATGGTTCGCAGTTATGGGCCCCTCGATACCAACGCCGACGTCGTCCCTTACCTCGTCAGCGTCGGCGACGCTTTGGGCGAAGGGAAGATCACTCTGGACGAAGCGCTGGGCCAACTCGCTTACGTTTTGGCTAGTCCCGTCGGCCTCGCGCTCACAGACGCGAACCGGGCAGGCATTGACGAGTCTTACAAACGGCAATACCAGACACGAGATAACACTCGGGCACAGGCTCAGCAACTCGGGGCTGGCGTCCAACCTCCCGCTGGCGGCGCACAACCACAGCCTGGGGGAGTCAACCCTCAGAACCCCCAACAGCCCGCTGCTCCTGAGCCCCAGCCCGAGCCGGACGCCGACGTCGCACGTCGCCTGGCAGCCTCGTTACGCGGCGACGATCTTCGCGACTTCCAGGCTTGGATTCGGACTCGGGGAGGCTCCCCAGAGCCTAACGATAGCAAGAAGCGGCCTCGCCGACCTTGGCACAACCTCACTGCTATTATCGACGACGTCAATGTCCACCCCGTCGTTCGTCAAACTCGCCAACTTGTACTCGAATTCGCCGAGGACCTTGATGCGACTAAACGCGACCTCCTCAATACCAGCAACCTGCCCATCCTTCCGGATTCTGTCTGGAAGAGTATACTCAAGGACGAGTACGTCGATTTGGACAAGATTTACTCCACGTACAACTCCTCTGTCGACACCCGCAAACGATCCGAGAAGTTGGCCGAAGGACTCTGGTTGCAGACTGAGAGCGACACACCTACCAAGCACATCAGCTCTAGTACCGACTGGATCATTACTTTCCGGTCTTATATGCGCGGTGTACTCGTCGCGTTTCCTCATCGCAAGCAAGAGTTCGAATCGTGGGAGGATCTTATCTCGTCTAAGTTCCGGGTCTACAGTGCGAGCTCGCACAAGCGCGTCATTGCCCTGGAAGCGTCTAGTCGGCGATCTATATTCGATTCCAACAACCTCAGCTTGCTCAGCACCCAGGTGCTCGAGCAGCTCGTTCCGGCTTGGATGGCAGCCGAAGGAACCGAGTACTCTACCTCTAGCGCTGGCCCCTCAGGGAGCGACCGCCCTCGCAAAAAGGCTCGGACGTCTTCGAGTTCTACGTCCGTTTCAGCTACTCGCCCGACTTGCAACAATTGGAACAGCAAGGGGTGCATGTACAGCACCTGCCGTTATCGTCACGTCTGCTCAAGTTGCGGAGGAGCTCACACCAAATCAGCCTGCTCCAAAGCGTCGTCGAGCTGAGCCTGGCGCGGCTAGCCGCGAAGCGAATGCTCGCTTTGCGGAACAGCCATTTCGTCGGGGCTTACTCTGGCGTGATGGCGAAATCTTGGACTCCCCCTCAGCTGAATCAACCCTGTATGCGCCGCCTTTCCCGCTCCCCCCTCCAGCCGAGCTGGCAAACTCGATTGCCCTTGATACCATACGCGACAACCCCAACCTCTTCCGCATTGAGACTCCTTGGCGAGTCGATGTCTTTGAGCGACTCCTCGCTAAACACCCAAACCGGCCGCTCGTCGAATCCGCTTGTCGAGGCTTGCGGGAGGGTTTTTGGCCTTTCGCAGATACTTCCACCTACGTCTCAGCCAACCCCGAGGTCGTGCCCAATCACAAGATGGACGAGAAGGGCCGGGAGTTCGTCGCATCACAGCGAGATGCGGAGATTGAGGCCCGGCGTTTCTCTCGCGCTTTCCCAGTCCTTCTACCGGGCATGCAAACTTCAGCGATTGGCGCCGTTCCCAAACCCCACAGCTCGAAATACCGCCTTATTACCGATCAAAGCGCTGGTCCACATCCCCTCAACTCGTTTATAGCTAAGGAGGACGCTAAGGTTCGATACGATACCCTTCAGGACCTTGGGAGAGCCCTGCGCGACCTTAAAGCTAAGTTTCCTGGCGTACCGCTTGTCCTCTGGAAGTCCGACGTTGCTCACGCCTTCCGTACCATTCCCATGCATCGCCTCTGGCAGGTGAGACAGGTAGTGGAGATTGACGGCTCCTACCACGTCGACCATTGCATGGCCTTCGGGAACCGGTCATCCCCGGTGATATGGTGTCGGTTGGCGGGGCTGGTCGCTTGGATAGCGGTTAACGTACGTCGCCTGTTGTTCTGTCACCACTACATGGATGACTTCTGGTCAATCGAGCGCGGGCTAACAATTGTCCCCTATGCTCCTTACGGGGACGAACGCCCACACACCCAAGCGCAACTCTTAACGCTTTGGGACGACTTGGGGATCCCTCACGAGGTCGATAAGCAGCCATTCGGTCGCTGCGTGCCTGTCATAGGCTTTGAGGTCGACACGGATGCTATGACGTTCAAGATGTCGAAGGAGGACCGGGATGCGCTGGTGGGGCGTATCTTGGAATTCGTCGACGCGTCAACTCGGAAGCACCCCCTTCGACAATGGCAGCAACTCCTCGGATGGATGAATTGGGCACTGAACGTGCTCCCTCACTGTCGACTGGCCCTTGCATCGTCATATGCGAAGATTGCTGGGAAGGCCTTTGCTCACGCGCCCGTCACACTCAACAAGCAGGTTGTTTCAGACCTCCGATGGTTCGCGGCCCGCTTAGAAGCTAGTAAAGGTCTCTCCCTCATTCGGGGGAATTCCTGGGACGACTTACTAGCGGATGTGGTGGTTATATGCGATGCTTGCCCGAGTGGAATGGGTTTCTGGTCGCCTACCCATCACTTGGGCTTCTATTACAGGATCCCGACTGAGGTCAATCGCTCGTCAAATTTCTGTGAGGCGGCTTGTCTCTTATCTGGCCTGGGCTGGGCGATTTCAGCCCCTAGGCTGCCTCTTTTCCCCCGCGTGCTAGTTTTTTCGGATAATCTTGACGCGTGCAACGTCTTCTCGTCCATGACTGGCCGACACCCATACTATGCGATGACTCTGCAGGCTGCTGCGTGGATTCACGACAAAAGCGTCCTCTTACGGGTGAAGCATATCACCGGCGTAGAGAATCGAATCGCAGACTACCTCTCGCGAGGGATGCTTGAAAAAGTTCGGGAGCTAGATAAGTCCCTGCCCATCTCGTCCTTCACCCCACTGCCTCATATTTTCCCCGGAGAACCCACTATCGAATCGCCTGCTTTGTGACTAGCCGCCCACATCTATCATTTACTACTCGTTGTCACTCTAGTCGTTATCTGCTTCCTCGCTCGCTCTTCGCTGCTCGCACGCCACTCGATATTACCGCCTTTGCTCTTGATGTCTGCTCTCTCGGAAGCTCTGCTGCCCCTCTCTGGTAGGTCTCGCCAGCCTGCTCGGGAGCCGTGGCAGCCTGAACGCTTTGCGCGTGAACGCGCTATCACTCTGGGTATGACGCTGGAGGTGTCGACTCGCGACGTTTACAATTCAGCCACTCGCTCGTACCTCAATTTCTGTAAAACACACAACCTTTCCATCGAACCCACCCCCGACAATCTGTCTAATTACGCGCTGTGGATATGCATCGCTGATCCGCCCGTCGCCCCTGCCACGGCCTCGGGTTACCTCTCGGGTATTTGCAACAACTTAGAGCCGCATTATCCTAATATTCGGGCCGCCCGCAACAGTCCCCTCGTCAACAAAACTCTGGCTGGTCTCCGCAAGCGTTTTACCGTACCTATCAAGCAGAAGCGGGCACTGACTGTCGATGAGGTCAAGTACGTGCATTGCCTACTTGACTTATCCGAGTCTCTCGACGATCGGCTCTTCGCGTGTATCTTCACCGTCGGTTTCCATGCGTTGCACAGGCTTGGGGAGCTGTGTTGGGCGGACGAGCCCGGTCGTCGGAACTATAGGAGGGTTATCATGCGCTCGACGGTTCAGACGACACGTACCTCGATATCTTATCTCCTGCCGGCCCACAAAGCCGACATGTCCTTTTCGGGCAACACGGTGCGCATCGAGTGTCGTTGGCCGGCCATCGATCCCATCCCCATCTTCAACCGCTATCTTACTCTGCGCGACTCTCATTTCCCTTTCCACTGCGAACTATGGCTCACTTCGCGGGGCGAGCCCCCAACCAAGTCCTGGTTTCGTAAGCGCCTGGGTACCATGTTCCCCAGCGACGTCTCGGGTCACTCACTGCGCTCGGGCGGCGCAACCGCGCTGGCACTTGACGGTGTTCCGGACACTCTGATCCAAAAGATGGGGAGGTGGTCGTCCGATGCATGGCAGGGTTATGTGCGTGCCCCCCCGGTCGTCCTCGCAGGACTCGTGACGGACGCTCGTCGCGCTCCTATTGTCTGATTCAGTGAGTGTATGCGTCGCTCTTTCGTCCCCATCACGCCGTCCCTCGTTTCTTTTTCGTTCTTGACCATCTGGAGTGCCCCATGGTTTTTCATCGCGAGCTTCCATCAGATCATTCATCTATATCTCATACACCACCAGCCCACCCTTCAGCTTGCTTCAAGCGAGCTTTTTCGCGAAGTTTCCTTTCTAGGGTGCGCTCTCGATGAATGCACTCGCGTTTGGCCCGGCCCCTCCGGGGCGGGCTGGCTCCGCTACCCTATGCGTGTCTTAAGTCGGACTTAAGGTCCTTTTTTTGTCATCACAATTGCCTCATAGGCGCGGAGCTTTGCTCAGCCGGCCCATTGCCCCCGTTCTCCCTTCGTTCCGTCGTGACCATTCACTCGGTCGAAGGAGTCGAACGCTGATTCACCAAAATGGCGTAGTTATTAACAAATGGAAGTTGCACCACATCCTTGAACTCGTAGTGAAAAGAGGTGCAGTTCAAACCAGAACAAACATAATATGGGATGGCTTACGTAGTAATGTCACGAGATGTCCGGTGTCCATCCCCGTCGATCTACACTGTTCTTCGTCACTGCGCTACCAACTTATCGTACTTGGTCGACAATGGAACCTAGACCTAACGAGTATGTGTTCTATATTTGGCGTGAGCTACGACCTAAGCAAGTAATTTTTCTCACAGTAACGTGCTAGCAGTTGGCGGGGCTGGTGAGTCTCCCGGTCTATAGTCTCTTCATGTGGCTCACTTTAGGCTTTCCTCAGTGGAGGAGGAACCCGGTAAGCCGTCCTCGATGTAGAGGTTCAGGAAGGAGCCTAATTCCGCGTAGACGAGCTTGGAGGATCAAGCGACGATTCGTGCGAGGATTCCAACTCCCGCGAGGATGAAGGTCCAAGAGCTCGCAAGGCTAAACGCGCTCGCTCTAGCGGCGCAAAACCCAAGGCTCCTCGCAAAAAATATGTGCGAGGGAAACAAGGAGGTTTACAGGGTATGATGAAAATGCCACTCGAGATTTTCACCGAGGTGCGTAGCTCGAGCAATTTTACCCAATTGTTAGGATCATCGAAGGTCTCCTAGGTTGCGTACCATATCACACCGGGCGATTTGATCTCTCTTATTCGATGTAGCAAATTCTTCCGGTCTATGCTATTGCGTCGCTCGGCTATGCTAATCTGGCAGCGAGCCGCACAAAATGTTCCTCGTCTCCCACCGTGCCCCGCTGGATTGTCTGAGCCGCAATACGCTGCGCTAATGTTCTCCAAGTATTGCACCGTAAGCATCAACATATACGAGGAACCTTGCGCGGGCCGTTGATCACGCCTCCCCAGCTGTGTGGCGCAACGGCAACTGCCAAACCAGATCCGTACCTCCGCGTCAGGCTCTGCTCAGCCTGTCGTGACAGCAAGTACGCCCTGTATCCTTGATCGCCCAGGTGAAAGCTTACACCTACCTGTACCAGGCTGGAATTTTGGGACCGCTCTGGATACGAATCTGTCCGCCATCTTGTTCCCCATTCTCATGGTAACATCTCCGTATGTCTCTGTGGACGCAAAACTAACCTATCTATTCAAGTCATCAAGAAGACCAGTAGACGCGGGACTGAGTGTTATTCTCTGCGCCACGAAATGGATGAAGCACGCGAAGAAGCCTAGGAGTTGGCGCGCTCCAAAGATGGAAGTTATCAGAAATGGAGAGAAGGAAAGTTCAAAGCGATGGGCCCCTGGTTTACGGTATGTAGACTAAGCTTGCACCCTCACAATTATGCTTCCTCATAATCGGCTAGGACGCAACCGTGTTGCAGGAATACATCGTTTCGATTAGCAAATCTCACGGGGAAGAGTTGGCTAGTGTGAGGAGGGATAGGAAAAATATGTGAGCGACAGTGCCAAATACCCGCTTTCAATACCACTTAACTCCATTTAGGATCCACGAACGTTTGGTGGCACTGGGATGGACAGACGCAGACCAGCAGTTCTACGGCGACCAAGCGAAGGCGTGGAATGCCCTCGTCGAGGTATCGAAACCTCTTACGGATCGCAGTATGTCTAACGGCATTTCTTAGTACCTCGTTTTGACATGATTTCTATCTCATAGTTTGGACCAACCTACTCCCGAAGCTCGTTTTGCTCCTCGAAGAGAACCGTGCGAAACGACTGGAATCTGAAAGGTTGGAGCGCCGGGCTCGGCGTCGCGGACGGCTGGGTAATCTCCTGACGAGTATCAGGTACGACGAACACCCGTTTGAGGCGGCCCTCAAAGCTCTTATCCCGGACCAAGACCCAAGAGTACCTCTTGCCCCGGCCTCCCACCTCTTACCTACTCAGAGACGCCGATATGCGGTGGTGAACCCCTTTCCCTCGACGGCCCTCGCACTTCAGTGGGACTGTCTCAAGGACTTGAGCGAGACCGACATCGAAGTCGAGAAGGCCGAAAAACTATTCAAAGAACGTCGGGAGCAGTTTGATCAATGTCTCGCGGCTTGGAGGGCCGGTCTCGAGAGGGAGTTGGTCGAGATACATGAGACTGAAGTCGAGGGTGCTGCTCTGGAGGTCCCGGCCGAGAATCGTGAAAGTGACCAAGCGAATCTAGAACCCATTGTCAAGGTCGGTACTACCAAGATTATTTCACCGTGCCGCACTCAAGCAATTACAGGTGAAAGACAGGACGGATTCAACAAAAGACCTATCGAGTAATGTGCGGCTACTGCTTCGCGCCGACACTATATTCAAGGATACAACCCCTGGGTCTAGCGGATACTATGTCGATCACGTTTTAGTAGGCGAATTCACCGGGCCAGTCCCATCCCCTTCCCACTATCCCAATATCATCACTCGTTACGATCAATATTATGGGACCTCGCCAAATTATCTTGTTCCTAAAGTCACCATGGAGAAATTTGTTCGTTATACCGAGGCGGAAAGGTTTGTGAAGAAGATGCTCGCGGACATACAGATGCCAGACGTTGCGCACATGGAGCTCGACCTAATGAAAGCCAGATTCGTTTGCGGACGATGCCCTGAAAGGACGCCCGTGACATGGGATCGTTTGGTGCGCGTATCTGCACAACTAGGTCAAAATCTTATTTAATCTCCTGTGGTCGATAGGTGCAACATTATTTGCGACGACAACGGCAGTGGGAAAAAGACTTGAACGCGACCGGGCGATACTCAACTCGACACCCCATTATCTTCCGAAACATTCATGACGTGGAATCGACGACGAACCCCAAACCGTTGGTGTGTATTCTTACCGAGGAAGAGACTTCTCAAGCTCGGGCCCTACCTCCCCCACTTCCCCCTCGAGTTCGATGTTTGTTATGTAAAGGCACTGGACGTCACTACACGGGCTCTATTCCCGACACTAAGGTTCATTTGGAAGACGTGTAAGTCGGATTTTCATTCAGCGGTGTAGGTGCATTAGCGTGTTGATTCTCCTTGATGAAGACATGATATTGTAGATCCGACCCAAGGGATGTATTATGAGAGCGATCAGGGATACGCCCCGTTACGCTTGGGAGATGAATGGCACAAAGAATGGGATGCCTTCCATGACGAAAAGGCTGCACCCACTACGCCTGTACCTACGGAGCCCGTGTCGATCGCTGCTCCCTCGCCTGACCTGTTCGCGTAGTGTCTCCCATTCCGCCATGGTTATGTAGAACTCTTATATTAAATGATTTCTTTTCTTCCTATTTATTTTGGCCTCATGTTTGTTACTTCACTTACACATTATGTGTATGCATGCCAGTGTACCGACCTTGCCATATTTGCCTAGATTTCATCGGGATCTTGTGAAACGCCCCTCGCACGCGCCAATGTCTCCGAACACTCATTTCGCCGGGCTGAGTGGATGGAGAAACGGATGGCCCGTCTTTGGGCCCAGGACCTCCCCCCGATGTGGCTTTTGGTTGTTGTTTCTTGTTCGTAGGCTTCACTACCGGATTCACCCTCTTCTTTGGAGGAATCGTCCGTCAGGCGGTGTTGCGCAAAGAGTTTTCCGAGTTTGCTATTTCGCTTTTTAACATGGTTTTATATCTTCGCTTAGTTGTTTATCGAATATATCAGCTGTTGTATCATGAATGTCAAACTATATGCATCGCTTTGAAATTGTTGGTTTGGCGCTTTGTGTTTGAGTGGCTAAGTTTGGAAATTGTAAAGGGAACGCACACGTGTTTGAGAGGCTTGTACCTTTGCACTATCTCGCTGGACTTCACTTTCACTTGGACCGTTTGGCCTTTCAGCGATATAAAGCATCCAAGGAGCTCGTGCTAAAAGCTTCCGCGCTCCCCTTCCGAATAATCTGTTTCTTAGTTTTGACAACTCGCCCAGAAAGTTGTTGACGAGGTAGCCCGCTTTGCTCCAAGCTGCTACGGTCTTGGTGTAGGGCGTGGGCAGAATGAAGTAGCTTCTTTCTCGAATCTGCCTAGTCTTTCCTTTGATCACGGTCTGAGGATTCGGTACACAACCACTCTCGCTCTCCTCGTCGCGGTTGCCACTTGAGGCCATCAACTCAGGCTATTGCTATGGAAATGTACTACAACCAGCTAGACTATGGCTATGAGCTCCGCACATTATATCACAAGGCTACTTAGTATTCTCTTACCGGAACCTAGCTAGGCTTTGGGGCTATACTTGAGATGCTAAGGAAGCTAACTAGAGATTACTATTTCGACCAGCTCTTTTAATAACTCCCTTATTCTCTGCAGGGATTCCGCACTCTCTCTTCCCAAATACTCTCGTCTACAATTCTGGACCCCTGGGGCTCATATTTCCATATTCTTCTCGACACTGCCATTCATATCTCTTCGCAAGTCGTGCCACTGGCTGAGAATCTGGGTTGAACTTGGACTATGATAGACATTGTACAAGCTGATATCTTGCTCAATGATTTTTGAAAGTCGTTCTACAATCTAGACAACACGTGAGGCGCACTCACTAGGAAGATGATCTGGTCGCTTGCGCAATTTTGTTCAATTATACTTTTCTTGACTGGTGTACTTGGTCATTGAATACTAGGCAGTGATCTCTATGCTTGAGGCGACATTTATTATTACCAGAGCGAATCACGTACCGCTTGCTCCCATCTGCATATTGGTATGCCCATACCGAAGTAGTTTGATTTCTTATTTGCATTATAGGTTTGTCATCTCAAATGGAGTCGAACCCCCTTGGCCAACGGTCTATCGCGGCGGTTAACGCTCGCTTTACTTTGATGCCATCTGTTAGTAAATGTGTCATGCACTTCTGGAAAAGTTTTGTCTAACCGTATAAGGTGCTCGAGATGCATTTCAAACTCCTTTTCCTTTTCCGCCTTTTCAAGACTCAGTGGTTCGAGCCGATCGAAGACGTCGTCATTCACAAACGCCCCGTCGAGTATACGTCGCTTGAGACCAGCCTTCCCTCACTGGATAACCTTGGTGCGTTTTGAATATCACCTGCTCCAAAAAATCACACTTCAAACTCATCTTTTCCTTTTGTATTTTCACGATATTTGACGATGCCACCCAACCAAATCGGTCGGTTCGCCGCCTCCAATGGATCCGAGAACATGCGCTTTGATCATTTCCGGACTAGAAACCGAGAAGAGAAACATACAGGGCAGCCATCGGCTTAGTTGAGGAGATATACATGTTACGTCCCTGTAAACATCCATCATCGTGAGCCCCATCTTACTTACGTTCCTCGTCCGCCATCAAAAGTGCGCATATATTCTCCAGTCCTATTAGAATTTAGGCCGGTTACAGGAAACCAATAATTAAACCGCTGCTTGCAAGTGTTTATTCCGAAGTAACGCAGGTGGTACTAGAATGGTTTGGGCGACGACATACGTGCGTCGGCTACTCCTCGGGGGCACGTTGTATCCGTCTAGACTTAGGCAAGCCACAGACACAATGTCTCCCCGGACGTATTGAAAATCAATCCAAGGTGGGGAAGCATTTTTAATATAATTTGAGCTTATGGCTCTTGAACCGTGACGTCATCCTCAGCAACAGTATGTACCTGAGGTTTGGGATTGCATTTAGGTGGCTTTCGCGCCGCCAAGTCGGTGTCGAACATCGAGATTTTTGAAGTGAGTATCTCTCATTGTGTGCCTACTATTATAGGTTGTCCGGCTGTGCGACGCCTCTGCCACGTTATATTCCAGAAAAAAAACACGCATAGCCTGAGATGTGAGGCGCTGGACGGGCCTCAAAGCTCGACCGCTGGCTTGTCTCATTGAAAATCCACTCCTGAAAGGTTTTTTCCGAAGAGAAACCTCAAAAAGAACACATGGAATGCTTTTGACCATTAGAGAGCATGTCTGTGGAGGGCATTCAAGCCCATAGATAGCAGGAAAGAACTAGAACGATATTCTCCCTCGTGTTTGGTATAAGCGGAGCGAAGACATCTAGTATCATCCGAACATTAGACACACATCTTTGATCTCTACACTTGGCTCCGCAAGCACAAGTCGTGTTTGACGAAGCTATATGCGATGAAGGTTTATAGTAGAGCTTGACATCTTAGTAGAGTGTTTGAACATAGTGGTAGTGTTCCTATTCTACATGCCTCCGATTGCACATACGTCAGTTGTTCCTACTCATGCGAGTTCCCAAAGCAGGAGGTCGTTTACGTGAGCTTATTCGGTGAGATTCTCGAAAATTAGCGAGACTAGGGTCGACAATTTGTCGACTCAAGTTTCGACAGCGGTGACAACGTCCCTATATCCAAATGTTCGACTGTTTTTTAGGCATAAATGAAGCATAAATTACCGGAGAGTTTATAATAGCTGTTGAGCCCTGCGGACTAGCCGGCGTGAAGCACTATTTGAGTCATTGGTAGGATGGACCACATAGGAGCAAACAGGACGATGTCCGAGGGCTCGATCACGTAATTCTGCCGTGTGATGTCCGTCGTCTGTCCCTCCACCGTGCTTGATCGACGATGACGCCCGAACCTGATGAGTACGTCGTCTGTTACCTCTTGTTAGCACGGCCCTAGAGCCCAATAATCTATCTCTCTTGTCTTCGTAGAAATATAACGGTGGTAGCCGATGAGGCTGGTGGTAAGTCTTGCTTGACTATCTATCATTTATTATTGTCAGTCTTAACTCTTTCTAGGCCAGGAAGAAATCGGTAAGCTAATCCCGGTATTAGGCAAAGTGGGACAACAAAGCTTACCGGTGTGTAGATGAACCTGAGGGGTCAGGCGATTGCTCAGTAGACGAAGACATGGTTAAGAGGGACAGTCTGGTTGCTCGAAAGGCTAAGCGTGCTCGTTCCGGTGACGCAAAGCCCAAGGCTCCACGCAAGAAATATGTGCGCGGGAAACAAGGCGGCTTGCAGGGCATGATGAAAATGCCAATCGAGATCTTCACTGAAGTGCGCCGCCTTAACGTTTTTATCTAAATTTTGAGAGATTTGCTAATGTTCTCTTAGATTGCATACCATATCACCCCTGGCGACTTAATCGCACTCATTCGATGCAGCAAGTTCTTCCGTAGTATGTTACTTCGTCGTTCGGCCGTTTTGATCTGGCAGCATGCTGCGCAAAACGTCCCTGGTCTCCCACCGTGCCTTACTGGGATGTGTGAGCCGCAATATGCTGCACTAATCTTCTCCAAGCACTGCACGGTGAGTGTTTGGCTATGTATGCAACTTCCTGCAAGACACACACACTGATTGCGTTGGTTAGTTGTGTGGCGCAACGGCCACGGCCAAACCAGATACGTATTTACGAGTCCGGCTTTGCCCAGCGTGTCGTGACACTAAGTGCGTACTATGTCCTAAATGACCTAAGGGGAAGCTTATGTGATGTTCGCCTAACTCGCAGGCTTGAAGCTTGGAGTGATGACCATTCAGGTCGCTACTATGGTCTTGTCTCTCGTTCTGATGGTAATTCCTTTAATTATTCTAATGTACCTTATGCTGATTAATCTTTAAAGTCATCAAAGTCAAAACCAACGGACGCAAGAACCGTCATTCCGCAGTTCTATATTATTGTCTGGCGTCTGAGATACAGGAAATATGTGAGAAGATGGAGGAGCTGGGGCGCTCCAAAGACCTAAGCCCATTATCTAGTTGGTCGGAGGAAAGGCGGAAGAGCATACGCCATTGGTTTGAGGTATGTGGATTGTGTTATTTCAGATCGCCTTATCGACATGGTTGCGTAGGAGGGTGCCGCGCTAGAAGACTACATTATTTCGGTTGGTGAATCCCACAGCGAAGAGCTGGTTTGCGCCAAAAAAGAAAGACGAGAATCGTGAGTTCTGGCATCGATATTCAGGTTTGTGCTGAAATTTGTTTAGGATCCGCAAGCGTCTAAACGCCCTAGGATGGACCGACGCAGACCAACTATTCAGTTCGGGGTATTCCAAGCCTTGGAATGCCCTTGTTTGGGTATCAAAGCCGCTTACAGATCGCAGTGCGTTTGGTGCCATTCTCGACAGGCCATTCGCTGACATTCTACTGTCCTACAGTCTGGAACAACCTGCTTCCCAAGCTTATTCCACTCCTCGAAGAGAATCGTGCCCGGCGAGTGGAATACGAAAGGCTAGCACGCCGAGTCCGGCGACGCAAATGCCTTCACGAACTACTCTTGAACATAAAGGAGACTGAGCATCCGTTGGGTGCGGCAATTGCGACTTTAGCCTCGGACCAGGAATCGGGAATGCCTGGTGCCCAAGATTCAGACTCGAAATCGAAATCGAAATCGAAATCGAAATCAGGCTTGGAATCAGACTCAAGTTCCGATTCCGATTCATCTCCCGCTGGTTTCTCCCTTTCTATTCCTAAGAACATGCGATATGTGGTGGAAAA
>JANWGL010004461.1:0-11737 GCA_025200755.1 Ceratobasidium sp. C01 | reverse complement strand
TATGAAGTAATCAAGCGTGTCCACGGGCTTGAGGCGCCATAACAGACACGATAGTTGACCATGTCCGACTGGACCATGAGACTAAGGAGATTCGTTTCGACGCGAAGTTGGGTAAGAGGAAAAGGCTGCAGCTTCTAACCAAAAGGTTTGAACGAAGAGAATATAAACCGAATGGAGTAAGACCGCAAGGATAAGTGGTTACGTCTCTCTGAGCATTGGAGGGCGAGTCGATGCCAGATCCTCGAAACTAGCGGCTAGTAGGAAAGGGGTCATAACCATGAGTTCGACTACGTTTCAACTTAGCAGAGTGGGTTTCTAGTTTCGATTCGGGCACTTATTTCTCAGACACTTGACCAATGTGGCCAATCTTTGCACCTAATTTCGCTAATGTTAGGCAGTTCTTGACGAAGCGGTGTGAAGTGAAGATTCGTGTTCGGGCTTGAAATCATATCGTATTGGCGATGCCAAATATGAACGAAGATATCCAGTTAGTTTATTTACGCTTTAACAGTCTTTGGGCCATGTAAGCTAAGTGTCAATGAGGTGGCGGACGAGCAGCTGTTCAGATAGGTGGTCAAACAAGAGCAGACAGGGCGGTGTCCGGGGGCCCGATCACATAATACGTGTGGGGAATGTCTGGTGTTCATCTTCCGTCAACTTCTTCACCATCAACTTGCCATCCTTGATCGACGATGGCGCCTGAGCCTGATGAGTAGGTCTTCCATCATCAACGTTATCATAGATCCTAATAGTCTAATTTTTTTGTAGGAAGACGACGGTGGTAGACAGGGCTGATAGTAAGTCTCGTTCGACTATTGTTTCTTCGTGTGTCTCACGTCGCTGCTCGCACTTTCTAGTTGAAGAAGTTGTTAGTGAGCTGCTTGGAGTATTGGGCGAGTTGAAAAAAAAACCTCATTAGTGTGTAGATGAGCTCGAAGGATCGGAAGATGATTCAGCTGACGAGGACTTGGTCGAGCAAGATGCCCCGGTTGCTCGAAAGGCTAAGCGTGCTCGCCCTAGTGGCACGAAGCCTAAGGCCCCTCGCAAAAAATACGTGCGCGGGAAACAAGGTGGGTTTCAGGGCATGATGAAGATGCCCCTCGAGATTTTCAGAGGTGCGTTCTAGTATTTTCGTCTACTTGTGAGACATGCTGATAGCCTCTTAGATCGCGTACCATATCACACCCGGCGACTTAATCGTGCTCATTCGATGCAGCAAGTTCTTCCGGGATATGTTACTTCGTCGTTCGGCTATTCTAATTTGGCAGCGTGCTGCGCAAAACGTCCCTGGTCTCCCACCGTGCCCCACTGGGATGTGCGAGCCGCAATACGCTGCACTCATATTCTCCAAACATTGCACGGTAAGTAGTTGGTGACGCAAGGTGTTTGTGTCAGCTGCTGATGGTGTTGGTTAGCTGTGTGGCGCAACGGCGACGGCTAAACCAGATCCCTTTTTGCGAGTTCGACTTTGCTCAACTTGTCGTGACAGTAAGTACATATTAAATCTTGAATAACTAAGGGGGGTAACTTATAAAGTCCCCCTTTGTCTCAGGCTCCAAGCCTGGGGTATAGGTTTATCACATGGCCATCCCGATCTCGTCTCTCGTTCTGATGGTAAGTGTTTTACGCGTTCCGACGCACGTTATACTGATCAGACCCTAAAGTCAGCAAGATCAAGACGCGTGGACGCCAGCCTCGTTATTCGGTTGTTCAACTTTATTCTCTGGCCTCTGAAGTAGAGCAAGTCCGCGAAAAGATCGAGGAGCTCCGACGTTCCAATGACAAAAACGCAGAGTCTAGCTGGGTAAAAACGAGGCACCAAAGCGTGTGTCTCTGGGCGGAGGCATGTCGATCAAACTAGTAGTTTCGCAGATGGGCTTGCTGACATGATTGCACAGGAAGCGGAGGTGCTCTATGAATATATTATTTCGGTCAATAAATCTCACAACGAAGAATTGGCTTGCGCGAGAAATGAGAGACGAGAATTGTGAGTCATTCCAAAGATTTTTTCAATCCTAGGCTCACATTGAGCTTTGTTTAGTATTCGTGAGCGTCTAAACGCGCTGGGGTGGACCGATGCAGACCAGAAATTCTATTCAACTCGTGCCAAGCCATGGAATGCCCTCGTCGAAATATCGAAGCCGCTTACAGATCGCAGTATGTCTGCCACCGTTCCTTGCAGATCCGATATTGACGCGGCTCTGGCTTGCAGGTTGGACCAACCTGCTTCCTAAGCTCATCCCGCTCCTCGAAGAAAATCGTGGGCGCCGGCTGGAGTACGAAAAACAAAAACGCCGAGTTCAACGTCGCAGATGCTTGTTCAAGCTCCTCTCGGAAATGCAGCGCACTGAGCATCCGTTTGCCGCGGCAATCGCAGTTTTAACCGCGAATCCAGAGCCTGGGGCTCCTCCTGTCTTGGATGCAGATGCGGATGCGGACTCAGACTCGGATTCGTCACCTCTTTACTCCTTTTCTTCCTCCATCAAAAAGGAGCCCCTAGTGAGGAATCCTTTCCCTCTGACGGCTCTGGTATTGGAGTGGGAGTGCCTCAAGGATATCAGCGAAACGGAGATGGACGACGATAGAGTCCGGGAGCTATTCAACGAGCGCCGGGAGCAGGTCAGCCAGGGTGTTGCGGATTGGAGGGCGGATCTCGAGAAGCGACTGGTTGAGATATATGAGGCTGGGGGTGAGGGAACTATGCCAGGAGCTGCAGTCGAAGCAGTTGGGGATGAGAATGATGCGGAGCCAATCGTCACGGTGCGTCCCATCCACTTCACTACATTACACTATACTCATTAAACGTAGGTGAAAGGTAGCACCAATTCGACCAAGGATCTTTCACGGAATGTGCGGTTCCTGCTCCGGGCTGACACTATATTCAAGGTGGATTCTTCGGGGAATCGCGAGGACGACGACGATCCGGTTTTCATTGGTGAACGGACGCCGCCTATCCCGGACCTTTGTTATTATCCAGACATTGTCGCGCCCTACGACGGGTTTTTCGAGACCCCAGACTATAGATGCCCTCTCCCTAATGGAGAGAAGGTTGAAAAATACGTTCGCTATACCGAGGCGGAGAAGATTGTGAAGAAGATGCTTGTGGAGATTGAGATGCCGGACGTGGCGCGGATGGAGCTCGTCCTTATGAAATCAAGATTCGCTTGTGGGAGGTGCACGGAGAGAGCTTCTATGACATGGGACGGTCTGGTATGTTCTTTCGCGTGAGCTTATGTCAATAGGAGCTGAAGTCGCTTGGTCCGTAGGTTCGCCACTACATGTTGCGACAACAGCAATACGAAAAGGACTTGACCGAAACTGGGTTTCACCAAACTCGACACCCTGTGATCTTCCGGAACGTCCACGATGTGGACTGGGCTGCGAACCCGAAACCTTTGGTCCGCATCTTACTGGTGGAACAACCTGCTCAATTGAACCCTGTTGACCCCGACCGGGTCCGGTGTATGTTGTGCAAGGGCACCGGCCGCTATCACACGGGGAATGTTAGCGATGTGAGAGTGCATCTGCAAGATGTGTAAGTTGGGTTTTACCTTTGGATAGCGTAGATGGGCTACGATGCTGAATTCGGTTTTGTATAGGCATGATATCGCGAATCCAACCGAGGGGCTATGTTATCGGAGCAATCGAGAACATAGTCCAATGAGCGAATTATTTAGCGACTCGTGGCATAAGGAATGGGATGCCTTCCATGATTCGCAAGCTTTGTCCGCAACCGCGCCGACTGGCCCTGCTCTTGGTCCTCTCGGGCCGCTCGATCCGCCCTCCAGTCTCCTATAAACAATCTGTTTCCTCCAGCCATTTTATCATTCGTTTCCCATTCGCTCTGCGGATATGTTTATTTCTTGTTTATGGATACGAAGGATTAATTAATTTGTGTTACATGCCTTAGGTTAACTTATTGATAGGCATATGATCGTGTGTCAACGAAAGCGCATATACTTACGCATCAACCAAGGACGAGACGCGAAGATTCGAGCACTGCGAAGCCAACACGTGCATTACAACATGAGAAAGCGTAGTTGCGATCGCTACACAAACTTACACACCTTGGTAACCGCGAATACAATCCGGTTTGGCCGAGGTTTCAATTCGAGCATATATTTCTCAAACACTTTGACAATACGGTCAAACTTGGTTTCGCCAGTGCCAGACAATGCTTCACGAAGCTGTCCGTGTGGAGCGAAGATTCGTGCTCGATCCTGCTAATCCGAGTGGGTCCAGTCAACCTTATTTATACTTTAACAGTCGTGTTCCCACTTTTCATTTGAACCAAACAGGAGTAGACAAGACGGTGTCCGAGGGCACGATTACATAATATTTGCGGGGGATGTCCGGTGTTCATCCCGTCAATCTCTGCATCTCACCACCATTAACTTGCCGTGCTTGATCGACGATGGCGCCTGAACCTGATGAGTAGGTCTTCTATCATTAACACAGCCTAGATCCTAATAGTTTATTTCTTTTGTAGGAAGACGACGGTGGTAGGCGGAGCTGGTAGTAAGTCTTGTTCGACTCTTGTTTCTTCGTGTGTCTCACCTCATCGTTAACTCTTTCTAGTTGAGAAAGAAGTTGGTAAGCTATTTCGGGTATTGGACGACTTACGAAACGAAAGCTCACTGGTGTGTAGATGAACTCGAGGGATCGGAAGATCATTCCGTCGACGAAGACGGCGAGGAGGTCCTGGTTGCTCCAAAGACTAAACGCGCTCGCTCCGGCGGCGCGAAGCCTAAGGCTCCTCGCAAAAGATACGTGCGTGGGAAACAAGGAGGCTTGCAGGGTATCATGAAGATGCCGCTTGAAATTTTCACGGAAGTGCGTCTATGCCTTTTTATCTGACTGCAAGACTGCTGATAGCCTCTTAGATCGCGTACCATATCACACCCGGCGACTTAATCGTGCTCATTCGATGCAGCAAGTTCTTCCGGGATATGTTACTTCGTCGTTCGGCTATTCTAATTTGGCAGCGTGCTGCGCAAAACGTCCCTGGTCTCCCACCCTGCCCTACCGGGATGTGCGAGCCGCGATACGCTGCACTTATATTCTCCAAACATTGCACGGTAAAGTGGCCGATGACGTAAGGAGTTTGTGTCGGCTGCTGACATCAGGAAAAAAGTTGGCAAGGATTGAGATAGGTTTACCATTGTTGCACGATTGAGTAATTGAGCAAGTTGCACCTACCATAAATGGTGGATCCGCCGGATGTTGTCGGTCCGAGATTGAGCTGTGATGAATTTGGTACGATATGCCTGTTTTGGCCTTAGTATCATGATGAATAAATCAAACTGAATCAAAGTAGATTGTCAAAACAAGAGTCCAAATGAATGCTGATCGACGTAACGATTTACATAGAAAACATCACACCGCTCTAACGCACCCGGTGACCCCCAGCTCCAACCACTTGTCCTACCCCCAAACATCGGTATTAAATGAACAGAACGATATACTAATGAAAGTGGGACTACTTGTGCAATGCGAACGCCAAGCTGCTCTGCTCGATACACTCGGTACATACCAATGTTTGCAATTGGGCTTTCTCGATGTGGTGACGTGAACATCTCGAGATAGACGAGCGGCTCAGGTATCCCAAATGAATCAGGGAGCGTGAATATTGCTCTGACCTGAGCAATGCGAAATCCTAAGCAAATAGATAAGTGAATACATTGCTAAGAAGTTTAAGTAAAACATACCATGTATGCCACTCAAATTTGGTGAATCATCTGAAATCCAGCCATTGCGCACTAGTACTGTATCAAACCGACCCTCTACGGCAGTGTCCTCGACCTCTCCTGTGGTACCAATTGGGAACGCGCAGACCCTCTCTTCAAATTTGTCCGCAAAAGGGTCGGAAAGCTGTAACATAGCTCGATTATAGACGTGGAGGTTGGTGTCTGGAGTTGGGAGTTCGATTGGTGGAGGGTGACGAAGTGAAAGGTAATAATGTAATTCGGGAAGGAAGGCTGTGGCGCCATAGAGGTAATGCAGCGCATACTGCGTTACGGAGTGCGACACAAGAGCCAAGGACCATTGAGCCTGAATGGAACCAATAAGTGTGCTTCAAACGGGAATCACAGTTTCAGCAAGAGAAACAATTGCGTGATTGTATCGAGTTACTCACCTGGGTAAATTGTAGATTATAGGTGGCAGCCCCGTAGCACTGAAACTGTTTGTGCTCGTAAGTGCTGCGGGCGTTGAGTCAAACCTAACACCATCGAGAGATGTAGCCCAGCCCAGATATCCATCGAATCGGGTGATAGCTTCACTCCGGGTTAAATAAGAACACATCTGCTGTAAAAACTGCTTTCGATTTGTCGATTTATAGGCGGTTTTCGCATATTCAATGTGCAAGCGTTCTGGGAGTTCGGTATTGAAAGCATCTGCGGAGCCCAGCTCAGTAATAAGATCGGCGTAGTGTTCCATAGAATGTAATTTGTTGGTTCGAAATAGCAGCTCGCTCCGAATGCCAAGGCGTACGAAAGCATGCTTGTTGTTGTGCCAAGTGAGAAGTGCATCACGAAGGAGGGCAAGCGTATGGGTGGTCTGGACTGCGAGTGATGCATAGTAAATGAAATCGACGATCGCACGCATGGAATTATGGACATCGTCCGGGACTAGACCAGCAATAATGCCGAGAACTACCTTCTGGATGTGTCGATGTTCAGTCCCGGTTGTCTGTTTGAGTTTGGTGAATCCGCTTGAGAAGTGCCGAAGGTTAGGGTGGTGAGGGAGCGCCGCCATGCGTCGATCTACCTCAGCGTTGTTGTTGATCACAGCGAGAGACCATTCAAGTAGATTATCGAATACACCTTTGTGCATTTGGTGCAGTAGATCGGGCGCCAGGCAAGAGAAAATGTTACAGAGGGGCAACGTCGCCCAGAAGGGGGATCCAAATGGCTTCAGACCTTGATTTTCAAACTCAACCGCGCCACGCCGTCCAGATTCATAGTATAACAATAGATCAAGAGTCTCTCCAGGGTCACGAGTTCGGGCGCTCTTGCTCAAAGGATTGATGTTCTGGGTACTGGGTGGTTCGCCTCGTCCGTCAGGGTGCACCGTACAGATGTGGCAGCGGTTTTCCTTACAGCATGCAATTAAGCACTGCTCTGGGTTATCCGCAATATACGCCATAAGAATAGGAAAGCATTGTCGGAAAAAACCATCCGCGCAGGGCAAGAGAACTCCATTCTTTCCAGCATCCACCAGTGGACGGAGTAGTTCGGTCATACATCGATGAAACAGTCGTTTTTTCTATTTAATTCATTCAGAATCAGTCTTGTAGGGGATTAAATACATCTAGATAGAAATCACCTCATCTCCGCGCTGTTTCTCGTCAAAGATCTTCAGCTTTGTAGTCGGAAGGTAGCCAATCAAAAGGGTTGAATGCGACGAGATACGGCGCCGGGTGGCCTTAGGGATGTTTCCTATGGATAGGTAAACAGGCCAGGCTTCCTTGCATCCTTGCTGATTTGTGAGGTGGGTTTTGTCGGACGCAAGGATTATAGGCACAACAGTTGCTCCTTCGGGAAGCGAGTTCTGATTATACAGGGACACGCATCAGGAACCATCGAATAGACAAGGTTCTTGAATCAAACTGACCTGAACACGATGCCATGATTCACCCGTCCACATCTCATCGTAAATCCGCGTCGTCTTTCCAGCATCAACGTAGGCATATTCAGGAGCAAAGGTCATCCCCTCACGCAAAGTAGGGTTGTTGAGCAGTTCTGCCATCACTTTGACTGGATCTCTCCGGAGCATCGTAACGGTTTCGGTGAGGTTGTTACCATCTGTGTCCAAACAATTTCCGACGACAACTTCCGACCACTCCGACCACTCTGGACCGCCCGGTAAGTGGCCAAGCTTGCTATTAAGTGTGTGATTACTCTTGTACGACAGGTCCATTCTCTCAGTCTGGCCGCCAGCGTCAATCAGAGTCAGCTTCCTCTATTTTTGATCCACAAACGTACTTACCACTTCGAGTGAGAAAAATTCGGTACGTGCACCTTGTGATATGTTGTGCTTTTGCATCCACTGAGCCAACTTGAACTCGGCAATATCTTTGAACCCAGCTGTTATGGGGCTACCTTCGTCGATTTGCTGGCGCCGAATCTCATGGAACGATGGTTCTGAGTGTCCGTATGTATAGCCCGCAGTTGGATGGACATCGCGGTGGCGAATACCCCCCTCGTACGTTTGATCATTGGCGGGCTGTTCTGCACTGTTTTTTGAGCATTAGCTACTGACTGAAAATTTCTCTCAGGATAGGTGACAAGATTCCTAACTTACCCATTGGGAAGAGTGCTTCCTAGATCGCCCAATGATTCACTCGAAGTCAGAAGCACTTCATCAGGATAGATAGGAGTCTCTGCTACGCTGCTATATACGTCGTTACTAACTATCCTTGATTTGATGCGCCCCCACTCACCTTTCAAGTGTGTCCGGATGATCTACTCCCTCAAGGTCTTTGGTTGCTCTGTGACTGACACTAGAGTTCAGATTGAGGTTCGGTGAGCCCATTTTGGCTGAAACGGTACTTACTCAATCCCAGACTGTTCCGGGTCGGCCATGCCACGCAAGTAGTCTATGCAATCGGCTCGCCAGGAATAGTGGCGAGAGAGATCTGCAGTGTAGCGGAAGGGTGTGTTGCATGCCGGGCACTGGATCATCATGGTTGGGCACTGGGCTGATTCGAGGTCAGGTGTATTCAGTACTTGGTGAATTTCTCTTATTGCATAATTTGCTATCTACTCCCGTCCGGAAATTTTCGCTGGTCCAAGCGCGGATAGCAACGATAACTCAACGCCCAAACACCCCAACTTAGCTCATTGCCCTCTGCCGCTCTTAGTTCTTGCCTGGTATAATTTCAGCATTGTTTATTCCTAGGTATCATAACGCTGACTACAGGGGGGCAGCTCAACCTGCAACAATGACCCATGGCGATCACAGCGACTCCCCTCTTCCCCCAGCAAGTAGTGCGCCCACAGGAAGAAGACGACAAACTAAGTCGCAGAGGGTGAAAGAAAGTTAGTGCTTAATTTCTTGGTGTCGTATAATGCTAAATTAGATTGATAGTTGAGAGTCAAGATAACGAGAGTAAGTGCTCTTTTTGAGTGTACATTCTAATGCTGACATTCTACTGATAGGAGCTGCCCAAAAGCAAGCCGCTCTAGCCGCGTCAGCTGCACGCGCTGAAGTACAACGCCAGAACCGAGCACACGATCCAACGCGAGAAGAAATCCAGCAGTTTATCAGCCAGCCAAGTCAGGAAGCTCACCGAGCAGCCGCCGAATCAGCAAGATTTCGTGTAAGTGCAATTCCATCATTGTATGCTCCGTTTAAGCTCACGCATCACTTGCTTCCTGGTATGAAGCCTGTTATTGCCAGCTCCCAGATGACGCCTCTGCGTACTGACCGGCGTGCTCTGCATACGAACCAGTTGGCTATGCAGATGCACGAAGCCCGGGGAAGACCGACCACCAGTGCTCTCCCTCAATCTCCAAACGCTGGCGGAGAGGAATTGCGCACAAATGGTATACATGAAACCCCTCCAAGATCCGTAAGTGAAGCTTTGTACACAGGACCCACGCTGCCATCTTGCTAACACCTGAACTAGGACAACTTCACCCAAAGCGATCCCGAGGGAGACCAGAATTGCTCCACACCCGCACCACTGCACCCAACGCCCACTCAAACCCACTCCCGTATTCCAGTCAACCACAATCCCCCAAATCTAACTCATTCGTTACCACATCGCGTTAGCTATCCGGGCTCAACCATGTTCGCGGTGACGGTGGCGCCACGTTCATCTGTCGCCACTCAAAACCCAACTATCCAAACCCCACCCAAGCACTCGAACCTACGCCCGCCTGACCGCATCACAAAGAAGAAGCAGTCGAATCAGAAGCGACCAGCTTTAAGGAGGCTCGGTAGCGATCGAGAGAAGGTTGTAGCTAAGTCCATTGACTTCTACGCCAGCTACTTAATGGCAAATGACCCATTTGGACTCCTGCCAACTGAAAATTGGGGTACTCGAGCTATGCAAGACGCATGCAGGGAGTTGGGAATGGAGACAACAATGATTCCAACCAAGCTCGAACTTAAACTGGTATGTTTTTGGTTAGGTTTAATCTCACTACTTATTGTATATTATAGATGGACCAAAGGAAACCCAACCTCCGAAAGCCGTTTCTCTTAGCAGCTCGGAAGATTATACCCACATTTTACCAGCTGTGGTCGTTCACAAGCAATGACGACAACGCTAAGGTTACTAATCAACAAACTGTTCAGCGTTTACTCACTGAGGCACTGTTTACACACAAGGTATGAGATTTTCGTCAAACCGACCCGAATGGTTACTAATAGCACGACTATGTTCCACAGGATCACACGCTCGTTGTTGGAGACGCACCGTACATGAGTAAGATATTCCCGTTGATTATTAAAGCATGTGTATTCCAAAGCCCGCAATCCTTTGGGATCCGGCACACAAAGATTTGGTCGAGTATCTCGCTTGAGTTCCTCGCGTTCCTAGCCACTACGGTAAGTGTATGCGCATTGATTAAACGTTTAAATATACCACCTTCAATGCTCAATATATAGGTCGAAAAAGGACTGGGCGAGTGGTCATCTGGAGAGTGTGCCGAGACGTCGTTTGTTGTCGAGGTATGGAAAACGGTCTATCTCGCGCACCTTGCGATGCTCCAGGAGCAACGAAAGGCATGTATGGCTGTCATGGATATATATTGCAGTCGCCTGGTTTCAGATGCAAGGTAGGGCGGATATCTAACATGTCCAATATTTGTTCACGCAGCTCTCTAACTACGATTCTTTTAGGAGTACGCTCGTGCTAGAACCTAACCTCCCATCCCAGACCAAAAGCGGCGTATCTTCGTCTAGCATTCGCCTTTGGTCTCAACAGCACGCCTCAGGCACTCAGCCACAAGAGCAGTATGAAGCCACAACGAGTAGGGCAGGTGCGTGCGTTTATCGAT
Source organism: Ceratobasidium sp. C01 (assembly GCA_025200755.1). Taxonomy (NCBI): domain Eukaryota; kingdom Fungi; phylum Basidiomycota; class Agaricomycetes; order Cantharellales; family Ceratobasidiaceae; genus Ceratobasidium; species Ceratobasidium sp. C01. The sequence continues at coordinate 728 of JANWGL010004461.1, read as the reverse complement.
CATTAATTCTATAGCACTTATTATCGCTCCCGCTGCTAGATAATTGTGTGGCCCCTACGGAGCCGCAGGAGCCCCTAGGTTGGGACGATGGTTCCGATTATGTTAACATCACGCAGTCCTCGCATTCAGCATTTGCTCCTTTTGCACTTGACCCAAGCGCAGCTTATTATGTCCCTACCACCTGTAGTTCAACCCCATAAGTCCTTATACAATTGTCTCTCCCGGCGTAGAATGTTCAAAATATGATATGTTACCCATACTAAATGAAGCACAACCATGATCACGATCACGATCGCCGGCCCAAGTAAGATACACCATCCAAGCACCACATGCTTTCCCTCCGGTTTAGGCAGGACCCTTGCTCAACTCTGCCAATAGTTGAGCAAGGTTCGCAATTGCTCAATAGCGCCCATAATCGGCGCTTTTGAGCAAGGTATTTTTCCTGATGGATGGCGTTGGTTAGCTGTGTGGCGCAACGGCGACGGCCAAACCAGATCCATTTTTGCGAGTTCGACTTTGCTCGACTTGCCGTGACACTAAGTACGTACTGTATCCTGAATGGCTAAAGGGGATAGCTTATAAAGTGTCCGTTTGTCTCAGGCTCCAAGCCTGGGGTATAGGTTTATCACATGGCCATCCCAATCTCGTCTCTCGTTCTGAGGGTAATTGTTTTACCGATTCTGACATACGGTATACTGACTGGTCTTCAAAGTCAGCAAGGTTAAGAC